>VVHJ01043504.1:0-13854 GCA_015107715.1 Tylochromis polylepis | reverse complement strand
TTGGATAAGTGTGGGGGGGGGGGGGGTTCCAGTGATGTATGTGTTGGATTTATGTTATGTCCATATATTGACACGGTCATGAATTTCCATGTCAAATGTCGCAGCAGGAAATTGCTGAAGGCTGTGATTCCTATCCTGCTGAGATAGAAGATTCAACGTCTCCATTCACCTCTGCAACACTGTTTTATTCCTGCACTGTCCTCCAAGGTCTCTGTTTCCTCCTCATCCTTGTCTTTCTCGCCATCTCTTTCTTTCATTCATTCCCTCCTCTTTCCCACTCCACTTTTTCTCCTGCCCCTCCCCCACTATGCTCCATTCTACCACCAGCCCCCTCCCCAATCTTTCCATCCCCACAGATACACCCTTTATGCCGGCAGACTTCATCGATTGATTTCCCCTCACTGTGACACATTTGGTGCAGCCGCATGTGGCCTATTAATTATATCCACAGCAGACTCTCGTCACGCTCCCCTTTTCCCAACAATACAACATCCCCCTGCTCACACGCAGCGCGAGCAGCCAGAGATCTACTAGACAGCATCCCTGACCCTGCAGATCATTGTTTAACCACTGGATTTAAGCAGGAATCAGACAGAGATGGGAGAGGACTTAAATCTGCAGCATTTGAGTGAAAGCAAACAGACAGTGGCAGTTGAGGCGAAGTTGGGCCCATGTTGCGTGTAATCTGGCTAACATCTGTTAGCCATCGTACATATGTGTGTGTGTACGTGTGTGTGTGTGTGTGTGTGGTGGCTCCATTTAAAGTCCAGGATGGACTAAGAGCCCGAGGAGGCTCCCTGCATCCCCGCTCACGGGCTTTTAACAGCATCGCTCCAAATGTTTCCCAGTGCACAGACAGACAGAAGGACAGTGAAAAAATAAGAGGAAAGAGAGAAGATGACACAGATTCAACTGAACACAGAAACACTTAGTGTATCACACAGCTTTTTCCACCATTGTGCTTGCTTGTGCTTTTGCCCACTTGTGTGTGCTTCTGTGTGTGCATCTGGCAAACAATACAGTAAGCCTTCGCTGCAGGCCTCTTACAGCCTCAAAATCCCGGGTTTTTATATTTAGCTCGTAATCACTATAATTTCCAAATTAGATACAGGCTGGCCAAGTACACATTCCTTCTGTACAATAGCCCTAAATGGTTGTTCTATCATCTATGGAGAAAATCTCAGAAGAGAGACATTTTAAATATTAGAGCAATATTCAAAGACAATCCACAGTAATGAAAACAAGTGGAGTGCACTAAACAGCTGCTGTTGAGGATATTGTGCACAGGGAGGGGAGGGAGACGCAGATTAAGAGCAGATTACAGAGCCTTTCCCTCAAGCATCTCCGTATTCCAGATTGACAATGTGGTTGGATTGGGAGATCAACCTGGAGATTTTCATTTGAAAAGATGTTTTCCATCAGAGATTAACGGCTGTTATTATTTATTAACTTTTTTTCCGCCCTGTTCTCAAAGAATTGTTAGCCTGCTGTAAGAAGAATACAGTGCACATTAACTAAGAGGAAGGGGAGGGGAACAGAGGATGGAGGAGGACGTCATATTTGAGTGGCATTTCTTGGCATCGGTGCAAAATACTTAAGATCGTGCTTTACATCTTACCATAAACAAAGGCTGGGGCTCGTGTATTATTTATTGGCAATAATACTGAAGGGTGCATACTTGGGACAAATATGTGAATCATGATCATCTGGAGTTTACATTTGCTCATACTGTATCTGCTGGTTTGTTTGTGCTCACTCACTCATTAAGATGCTTATTTGTTTGCTGTCCATACAATTACACACAGGAGGATAAGAATGCAAACATGTCATTGCAGTTTTTGGTTGTTTCTGCTTGATGTTATCCTAAAGCAAATAATCTTTGTCTGCATGTTGTAATCTGTTAGAATTATACTGTTAATTTCTCATCAAGGAAATAATTTTTAAAAAAACGGGGAAAAAAACTATCTATTGAGATACGTATACAGTCTATTTTTTTATTTCTTTAACACAAGTTTAAAAATATGTCAAACAAACCAAATAAAAAACCAAAACTGTTTGTCAATAGCATTAACATGATCTAAGATTTATTTTTATCAGATATATTTTTAAGGGTCTTTGCATTTTACAGTGCTCTGTAATTACAGAAAAGCAAACAGCAGCACACAGTAGCGTTAACAGGGGTACTCCTCAATGTCACGGAGAGACAATACCGAAATAAGAAAATGAAAAATAAGGTCCCAGATCCCCCCCGGCTATTGATTTTACCCGATGTTGGTACAAATGTGTGTGTTCCATTTATAAATGTGTTGCATCTGTGCATACATGTGTGAAAGTGCACATGCCTGTGTGTGTATGGAGGCTTGTACATTAGTGGTGTGTCTTCACAAATGATCCCATGCCAAAGAGGAAAAATCCCACAGGGTGAATCAATAGATAGTGCCGGATAATGGAGGCCTGCTCAGACAGCTGTGTTCTGCCTTTCTGTGTAACTGACTGGCTGGCTGAATGAGTGGATGACTGGCTGGCTAACAGGCTGGCTGAGGGACTTCAGTTAGCCCACGTAGCATCCCACACCTGCCAAGGCATAGCTTGCTATGTACTGGTCAATGGACTACACCCACTCAGAGCTTGGTTCACGAAATAATCACAATTACAGACATACACCAGGGCATGCACATTTGCATGAGCAGAAAGGACAGACGCAATAACAAACACTTAAAATGTTAAGAAATGCAAACATTCTTTTTTTTAAAAATCTATATACATTTACTTATTATTACATTTCAGATACACTCCCCCTCTCTCTACTGGACTAATCAATGACAATAAAATTAAACCCCTTATCTCATTTTCTTTAGTGCCCACCCCCCAACCCCCGCCCAACTTAGCAGAACAACCAATAAGCAAATACCCCAGCCCTGATGAAAATGACCAGATTACAGTTGTGCATCAAAACACAAACACACTCTGTAGTGCCATTAAAAGTATTATTTACAAAAGACCATCTGACTGAAGCGTTCAATTAAATATCTGCTGAGAGCATCAAGGCATAAATGATGACATGCCGCTGGTGCGGTGGAAGATTTTCATGTAAGATTAAAGCGGGGAGATATAAAAAATGTCTTGTGTTTCAGATGAATTTGTACGTCTGCAACTTTGCTTTTTTTTTTTCCTTACTAAAACAGCGTCGCTTGCTCAACTTTTCTGGAGGTTTCAAATAAGGTTTCTGATAAGAATCTGACAGAAATGCAGAAATAATATTTGTTAATTAAAGAGCAATGAAGAAAGGACAAAGGTTTATACAATGCATTTACACGCACACATGCACACGTACAGTGTAAGCACACACAAAGAGTAACGCAGCTTCTGCAGGCTTGATGTACTGTGGCTAATGAGAAAGGACAGTGGAACACAGTTACCATGTCTCTTCCTCTCCAGAAAAATGAGTTCATCGTTTCACATCATTATTTAAATCAACCCCCTAATTCCTAAAATATTTGCATATTTAAATCTGGCTGGCTTTTGTCTTGCCTTGGGCTGACGCAAATCAAAGTGGTACAGAGGGAAATGATGAACGGATTGCTACTATGAAGCACTCTGGAAATCGTTTGCATCAAATACAGCACAGCCACAAACACAATGTACCTCTAAGATGGTTCTGTAGGAATGTTTGTCATGGGCTAAATAAAAAAGCTCCACCTCTATTGTTACAATTCAAAGTGCATCAGTCTTCGATGTCGTACTTGGCTTATATCTTGCTCAGTCGTCAGTGCTGACACAGCACGTGTCACATATGCGTCATGTGAATGATGATATGTGATAGATGCCATATCACAATTTTAATAATCATTTATTCCATAAAATGTCACAGAACAATATATTTTTAATGTATATTTAGTGCATACATAAAATATACAATTTTATGCACAATTTTTTTAAAAGCAAATGTTGTTAGATGTCTTGTTTATCTCACATCTACTTTATCTGCTTTATATGGTGCTAGTTTGAGGGGTTTTTTTGTTTGTTTGTTTTAATTTTACACTGTGTATCTCTGTGTATCACTTGAAAAATATCAGTACTACTTCTATTATAATTTTCAGTTTCAGTATGAATAAAATTAACTAATAACAGCTGATTTTTATAGGCAAACAGTCATGCACCCGCTCACAGACCTTGCAGACTTGCCCGTGTTAGCATGGGAGATCTGTGCGCGAATGCACAAATTTCACCAAAGCAAACTGTGGAAGGACCACCACAAAAAAAAAATGTAGCAACTAACTTCATGACACACTTTAATCACCTTTACACAGCTTAAGATGCGTGTTTTAAAGAAGCTAACAAGATGACTAAAGCTAGCAGCTAGCATCCTAGGTAAGAGCCTAGGACAAAAAAAATCGATGTCGGCAGGTCTTTAAAAAACAATGGAAATCAGGAATTCAGGCCACTTTTTGGTTAACTGACACATTTTCAACCACCAGAAGAACTATTTACATCATTTGTAAATGGAAAAAAAGTAAAAACAGCAGAATGTTAAACATTAAAGAATACAGTTTAAGTGTTATTCAATATAACAAATACATGATGTAACTATCAAGAGTAAACATACCCAGTTTCCATAATGGCCACTTTCAGTGGTATAATGTAACTGTAGAGTACCATAAAACATGCCAATAGTACCTTAAAATTGACAGTACTTATTACTAAAGTTACAATTCACCCTGCATTTCTTTTATATCGAAAAAACAATTAAGGTTTGCCTCGTGGCCATATTTTCAATGTTTCAGAAACAGAAGTTCACTTTTAAAACTTTCTTTGCTAAACTTGTTGCAAAATACATGAGAGGAAAAAGGACATGGGACACCATGTCTGAGCAAAGCCGAAGGTGCAGATCTACACCTGATCCTCTGAATGGAGTCGATACTCAACACGGTCTCACTGTCCAAGCAGGTCAACAAAGCGCCAGGAACATATGGGTCATATCATACCTGCCGAGGCAAGGCACACCGCACACTGCATTGTACAGAGTTGCTCGAGTGTGTGTATATGTGTGTGCGAGTCTGCATAGGTGTGTGCGTGTGGACAGCGTCTTGTTTGCACCACCTAAGTGGAACATCGCTGAACCATGTCACTGGAGCAATCAATAGACATACTGTAGACATCTGGTCAGTGAAGGTATGTAAAGCATGCATGTGTGTGTATGTGTGTGCATGGGTGTGAGGATGAAGGGTATTGTCCGGAGTCCTCTGAGTCATGTAATATTGCACGGCTGTGGTAATTGAAGAGGAGAGTTCCTGTAATGTTTTATTCATTGGAACATCAAAGATACGTCTAGGGTGTCAAAACTTCAACAACAAAAAAAAATCAACTATATACAACACTAGGTCCACAGAGTGTACTGCAGCAGCATGGATACATTCATCTCAGTTTTAATTTTAAATACTTTTTCCCCATTCGAAACACAGCAAAAATCATATCTGTAGCAGAAGTAAGTTTCATTACTTTCCGCCCAGCCCATCCCAGCACTAAACCTCTACACGATGATTCACATATAACAAAAAATACAACAAGAAAAGCAGAAAGAGAGTGAGACGGCCCGAAAGACAGACAGATATGCACGCACAAATACAGAAGCAGCAGAGAGATGAGTGCTAGTGTGAATAGGAAGGAGAGAGAGTATGCTGAATCCCACTCAGACCACCTGCTCATCAGTTCCTCTGGCACAACAGATACTGTCATTGTCCACACAAACACAAACACGCGCACACACATACTAAGCTCAAATATAAAAATCTCCCGGTGCGCTCACAGAAAGCCTTTCCCAGTCCCTCCCACATCAGATGCTGGGCACACAGACTTGATTTAAAACTGTTAGGTGCCATTCAATATGGGCTTGGTTTGGAGCCAAGCCTCGGACATTTCTCAAAGGTTCTGCTCAGTTACCTGCTCAGTTATTTGTTCCAGCACACTTCAGAAAAGTAACTGGTGGTGTGTTCGTATGAGCGGTGTCATTTCCCTCACACGGGCCCAGTTTTTTTCTTTTTTTTCCTATGTTTTGGTTGTTGTTGAAGAATAATTATTTGTGTAATTTATACCTAATAGAAAAAGATTATTACTGATCAGGAAGAAAAAACAAAACTGTGCTCGGAAAAAGGGTTTGCCAATTAGGAAAAATGTCACAGCTGCAACACTTGGTAAATATTTCATACAAACTAAAAAAATAATCCAATTTAAAATGTCGTGGTCTCAAGCTAACATTTAGATACAAACAAGGTATGATGTTTAGAACTAGTATGGGGTGTTTTGTGGGCTGTGTCTCGACAGTTCCCCCAGCTCACTGCCGCCTCCCCCTTCTGTTGTTGTCTATTGAGGGGGGATTCCATTGTAGAGACAGGTGCAGCTATGCATCAGCCCCACCCCCCAGTGAAGAAGAAAATCAACAATGTACACACAGTTACACAAATACTTATTGTTACACAATATAATACACACAAGCATATGTACAAGCACCCTGCACACCCCTCCACCACCACCCTCACCCCATTGGCTGTTGGTCATTGTTTGGTCAGAGTATTTGTGTGGGGATACTCAGGTACCCAAGGTAATGGCACCTGGGGTTATTCAGGCCTAAATGGCAGCTCTGGCTACGCTGCAGCCCACAAAGTGCCTGTGTGAGCACCGCAGAGACTAATGTGCCTGTGCACACAATGTCTCGCTCAACTACAAAGGACAGGTGTGTGCATGTCACTAAATTGTCCCCCCGTTGTCTAGGCCTCTCCGAGTGGCAGGCCCTGTCCATTAGCCGCAATTTAACAGGATGATCAGAGTGCTTGAAAAGGGCCACATCAAACAGGTCTGGAGAATCCCAGGTGCCCGACGCAAACGCAGGCATCAGCAATAACCAAGCCCACTTACAGGCCTAATGTATTCTGTGAGGGAAATGAAGATGTTCCTCCTCCATCCAAGGCTCTTTTGTTCTGTGGCGGACAGACAGCAGGGATTGTTTCTAAGTTCAGATGATGTCTGGGTGATGAGAGCAGTGAGGGCAATTATCTTTCTGAGATGCATATTAATATTTCACTAATGGAAGCCTAATGGTCCTGTTATGGTAAAGTAATAATATACTGCAGAGAGTGTAGAATACAAAAGCTGATGTCAAGTACAAAGGCAAAGCAAAAGCTCTGATCGTGCACCCAGATTTTCACCTTATGAAGCAAGGTTACAAGGACGTGAACTCACTTATCACTGTTGTGTTTATGCTGTCAGGGAGCTTTAGGGAAACAATGGTCAGCGTAAGTACAGAATCACAGTTTTCTGTCAGTGTAAAATATCTGTGCATTAATATAAGTAAACATACCAAGCACTCACTTCAGTTTTATCTACTGTATAAGTTATAAAGCTCAGCTCAGCTTTCAGGGAAGAAACATGGAGAATTTCAATCCATCATTCATGTCAGTCTTCTATGATATAATTTCTCTCGAATCTAGGGCAAGGCCCAAGCAGGACAGCGGAATTGGGACCAAAAGGACAGCACGTCCCAAGTTACCTTGTTGATTTATGACCAGAAATCTGCCCCTATGGTGACCTTTATAGGTGTTGCCCAGACAGGGATGCAATGCTCGGGCCGAGATGACAAAGCTTCTCTCCGAAGGTCATACCCTGCCCTGCAGCCACGTTCTCTGAAACTCATCACAAGCCCCAGACACACTTCTCCAACTGCATTAAGTTCTTCTGGGAAAACTGTCTAGCCGCAGGCCTTAGGATTGTGACACTAAAGCAATCATAACCACCTGCTCGTTGACGTGCCCCAACTGTGCTGAAGCGCGCCGTGCTCCATTCTCAGGTTTGCTACTCTCAGGCACATGCACGTTAGCTCATTTAACCGGCCGTTTCAGTAATCACGCGCTTTTTAGGCAGTTTATTGTAATTTAAATGAGAAATAGGGACGTATCATGAAGTCATCTCTATCACCAGTAGAAGTTAGCAATTCAGTTTTACAGTTAAAGCAATTTACAATTAGAGCAAACATGCACACCAAGCACCAAATCTAAAAAAAATAAAGAATAATTTTTAATTATGTTTGAGGTAGGGACATACACATTTGAAAACAGCATGTGACAGATGAGGTTGAGACAGAAATGCAAAGAGCGATGAAGAAAGAGTGAGAGCGAAAGAGACTGGGTCCTTTTACAGTGACAGGTGTGCAACACTGGCTGGCCCCTTTGAAAAGCATCTATTTCCTTAGCAACTGGACGTCAGCTCAATTCAGCCAGGCGATTTTAGCAGATGGCTTGGTAAATACCTTGCCATGTGTTCCTGAGGAGAAACTACAATGCATCATGAAAAAAAAGAAAAGAAAACACATACTTTCCCAACACACCATTTTCACAGAAATCGCAGTTCTTTACTCCATCGAAAAAGCTTGTTTGTGTTCAAAAAGGCAAATGTGTCTTCATACACATGTATTTAGGTTTTACACTTACAATTCTTTTATTGCTGCCTTTGCGAAGTTAATAGCAAATGTAATATAATCTTTTATGATAGCTAAAGGTCTATTCCATTGTACAAACCCTTTTGTATGTACAATCAAAGGTACAGGAACAACTTGAACAACTGGAGACAATAATGATCTTTCTTTCTGACACACTGTCGACATGTGTGTAGAAACATTGCAGATGGATGCTTCAGTGGGAACATTTAAGGATTAGAGACAAAGAAAGAAGTATTTTTTACTCTCTGTTATTCTTAATTATTCTTTCTTGTTATCTCTTTGCTATACTGACGGCCCTTGACCCTCCAGTTAATCTCCCTCTACATTCAATCTGATTCCGATGCTTTCGCTTTTGCATTTTCATCCTCGCCCCATTGTAGTTTTTCTTTGTCCATCTATCAGCTCCATCCATCTTCTTAACCACCTATCCCAGCTGTCACTGGGCAAGAGTACACCCTAAACAGGACATCAGTCCGTCACAGGTTTTCTTTGTTACTTTCTCTGGTCCACTTATATTTCCTTGTCTTAACCATATTTGTCTCTCCTCTAATTCATTCTCTTCCTTCTCTCTGTCATGTGTTGCAGCTGCGGAGGGCAGCTGGGACCAGCTGTACAGTTCAGTTCAGCTACAGACCCTGTCATTAACATCAAGCCCCCTGAGTGGTCCAGTGCTGGGGCCTTATGGTCATTGTGCATGTCTGGTTGTATGTGTGCATTCGTGTGAGTGAGTGAGAGGGGCACATCCTCTGAAAATGGGGATCTATGTGTAGAAATGGCTATAATTTCTAAACAGTTAATGCAGTACTGTGTGTAAACCCCATGAATTAAAACTGAAAGTCGGCACTTCAATGACACCTTGTTTGAATGATTTAGAAGTACAGTGTAGTACAAAGACAAAATTGCAAAAAAAAATAATGTGATAACTGAGAACTGACCACTCATGGCCTATACTGCATTTCTGTTACTGCATGCTGGTTGATTCAGTGGTTACTGTGATCCTTACTGTCATCTGGCTGCTGTGGTCAGCAGCAGAGCACAATTTTTTAGTAATGTTTTTATATTGTTCATAAATCAACAAGTACAGTGTTGGGCTTTATTTCATTTTTGAAAATAAAATCACTTCAATGAACACAGCCTTGACACTGCAGTGGCTCCCACTCACGGTGCCTTCTGCAGTCACTTCACCTGGAACGTGCACATATGCATTGTGTGAATAAGCTACCTGGATATGAAGCCAGTGACATCTCTCACACAGCTATTACATCCTCATCGTGAGTCCTAAGCTTACAGTAATGCAAAACCAGCCATAAAAAAGTCAAATAAACTAACTGTGGTAACCTATAAAGGTTTCACTTTCAGATGACGTCCCACTGTCAAAGAAACCACAGATTACTGCCATCCTTTAACTCAGTCAGTCTAATAGCTATGAACATTAAAATGCTGTATTGAATATTCCAAGTAATAACGCACAATTAAAGCACTGGTACTACTAGAGTGTTGTCATGAGGTGGTTTGACTATTTAAGGTTAAATGTGGGCGTGTAAAGGGCAGCGTGAATTGGGTAAAAAGGGAACACTACCTGTAGGTGTGAGTACACATGGCTTCAAAAATCTTATTTTTTGGCGCTCATCATTTTCACCATTTTAACCGTGTGTTATAAAAATGTATCCCCCAAATCGTCTAGGGAGCGGAAAAAGGACTGCATGAGTCCCACACTGTGCTTCAAAACAGTGGAGTTTTTCTGACCACAGAACAACAGACTTACTGGTGAGGCAGCTCGGAGACATCAGAGACATCTGCAATCTCATTCCTCAGGCATGCTCACACTTTTATGTTTGTTTTGAATTTTCTACGTGCAGCAAGATTTGTATACTATAATTGCTGTCTTGGATAAATGTAAACAATTTTTATGGTAGATTTATATGGCTCTGTTAGAAAAGTCTATATTTGGCAATAATAAACTAGAAATGATGCTGAATAAACTCAGTGAAACTAAAGTTCGACTTTAGAAACTAAAGTCAAATTTTTTTTCTCTGCCGAGCTTAAATAACAGAGTTTACTACCTAAACAGATGCATTGTTTTCTTTGATGACTGGGCAGCCTTCATAAGTACTGTTTGTCATTTTAGTTTGATTTCTACAAAATATCTGAGGTTCTTACCCACACTAAAAACCAACAACAACAACAACAAATCCATCCTAAAAACAATGCCCACATCTTTATAAAATGTAAGAGAGAAATGGTCACTTATATGGAGCCTTAATATGTTTTCAGTATACATACAACCAGTACAGTACCTGTGTACTTGTCTATAAAGAGATGGAGTTGGCTGTATGTGTGCCTGCCACTGCTACTGTACAGCATGTTAATGCACATGAACAGAGCTTTGTGTCTCTGTCCCTGCCCACTGCCTGTTCACCATTCAGCTCCCCATATGCCGCTCCCCTGCGCTCCTCTCATCCAGCCACTGGGAGCTTGATTAAGCCTGACTTGTCACCAAATTACACACACAAAGTTTACATGCATTCCCCGGCTCTCCAGCTGTTGCAGATTTGTTACAAAGAATAAATCTTGAAGCAGTTGACTGAGCAGGTCTGGGGTGTCTGCCGCCTCATTGATAGGGAGAGATGGGACAAGGGTGGGGGTTTTGGGGGACTGAGAGAAAGAAAGATGAGACAAACAGGCAGAAATTACACGAGAGGATCCACGCTGATTCAGAAAGTGACCTTTATTTGCATCTGCTTTGATTAACTCTATAAAGCTCTTTGAGCAAAAATCTTAATGGACTGTTTATTTACTTTCTTCGCAGAATCAGATGCAACACTACAAAGTGCAAAACTCCCTCACACAAAGGGAGAGGTTGTGGTGGCACATACACAGGACAAAACTAGCAGCGATGTAGAGAACAGTGTAACAGTCTATGAAATGTCAGTGAACTTTTGTGACTTGTAGCAGAGCCGAGAATACAACAGCTATTGCTGTAGCTGTTAAAGCAATTTTTTCATGTTCTTGCTTTCTAAAATTTGAGCTGCTCAACAGTTCAGGGCCTTGTTGTCAATGAGTGAGAGGTCCAGACATCAGGGCAGGTCGGTTTAGCACCAGTACATTTTTTTATGGTGCCATGCTGTTATATATACACTCACGCTTTGTTAGGTACGCCTGTTCAGCTGCGCTTTTAGACAAATGTCTAAGCACTCAATCACATGTCAGCAACTCAGTGGCATTAGGCATGTAGACATGGTCAAGACAACCTGCTGATATTCAAACTGTGCATCAGAATGAGGGAGAAAAGTGATTTAAGTGTCTTTAAATGTGACATGGTTGTTGGTGCCAGACTGGCAGGTCTGAGTATTTCAGAAACTATCGTCCATCCCTTCACCACAGTGTACCCATTTCTTTATGGCTGCTTCCAGCAGGATAAGGCACCATGTCACAAAGCTCAGATCATCTCAAACTGTTTCTTGAAGATGAATTCACTGTACTCAAATGACCCCCCACAGTGAACAGATCTGTGTCCAATGGAACGCCTTTGGGATGTGGTGGAACAACGGAGTCACATCATGGATGTGCAGGTGACAAATCTGCAGCAACTGTGTGATGCTATCATGTTGGTATGGACCACCATTTTTGAGAAATGTTTCCAGCACCTTGTTGAATCTGTGCCATGAAGAATGAAGGCAGTTCTGAAGGCAAAAGGGGTCCAACATGATACTAAAAAGGTGTATCTATTAAAGTGGCTAGTGAGTGTAAATACTGCCCCAAAAAGGGAACAATTAAATCACATGTCACATCTTGACGAATGAAATATTCAATTTGAAAATCTTTACTGACATTCATGTGCAGTTGTTTAAGAATAATGTAATACAACAGCAACATCACTGCACTGTACATGCACTCAAAAAAAGGCCGTCAGTTTCCCATCTGAGTAAAATAAAAATCTTAAATAAAGCATATTTGCATTAATAATATCATCTTCTTACCTTTTAAGAACAAATCTACTTTAAAAAGAAGTGAGATTTTAAGACTTAAAACCCGATTAGCACCAGCTACGGCTGATGAAAGTTAATGGAGACTTCTCTGAAGTCAGTGCACTTGAAATCTTGACGTTTCCTCTCAATAAGCAGCTTTTTTCACTTTCAGAAAATGACACGATTCTTTTTTCATCTGTTTCTCCTCTACCTTTCATTATTATGATTTCTCTCTTAGATCATTTAAATGGCTATGGCAGTAATTGCTGTGTGGGCATCATTACCCAAGAAAGCATGAATAAGACACGGTAATGAGCAAAAACCCTGGAGCTCGCTAGACCGTTGATCAATACCATTAAACAATGTGCACTTTGAGCTGAGCTGCATTCGAGAGCTCAGACACTCAAATGGATATTCCTCATAGCACTAATGGCTTTGAACTAGGCCTCCATTACCATGTATAAAACGCAGCTTATTAACATAATCAAATCTCTCTCTGTGTTTTTTGCGTCAGAGATAATATGAAAAGACAGGAGGTTGCTAATGTAATTAAGCGTATGCTATAATTACTATCCCCTGATCACATGACCTCTTCTCCTAACAAAGCTGAATAAATAGTCCCATTACCCTGACTACTGCGTTGTGATTTGGTTTACATGTTGTCTTATGTTCGTAAGTAAAAACAACACGACTCCATTTACCAATCACGCTGCATGATCACAGCAACTCCAAAAGCAGAACTTCTGTCTTAAAATGTAGGAATTTCAATGGTGTAGACAGGAAGGGCAAGACTGCATCTTAAAACGAGAAAGATCAGTGGGTTTAATTAAAACATTTTAATTTGCATCTTATGGCATTGCAGCCATCTCAACTTGCAGCCCTTTTCTCCCTCCATAGGCCCAATAAATAAATAATAAGAAGCTAAAAGAAACTGTAGGGCAGGAGAAATTATTACTATTTCACTAATAATTACTAGGATGCTAATGGCTATTGTATTGATTGCTCTGCCCTTTGCGATCAAGGTTATATGAAAATGTAATCAAAAAAGCTTTGATAATTCCTGCTGAGCCATGAAATTAGAAAATGTAATAGAGAAGCTTAGCTGCAAAGTCTTACCTCCACTAAACCTGACAAAAATAAGTCCCACTGTGCAAAGTAGCCATCAGTATACTCTGATTTCCTGTGAAATTAGAGTGTTGTAGCGTTTTTGATGCAAATTCACTTCAGACTTTAAAATAACAGCACTTACATGGGGACACCAACTCAGCAACTGTCAAGTGTATATATATATGTGTGTGTGTGTGTGTGTGTGTGTGTGTGTGTGTGTGTGTGTGTGTGTGTGTGTGTGTGTGTGTGAAGTAGAGTGATCAGGAATAGGTAGCAAACAGAAGAGATATA
>VVHJ01043496.1:0-10675 GCA_015107715.1 Tylochromis polylepis | reverse complement strand
GAGACCAGGATCGCAGGAAACTTTCTGAACACAGATCTGTCAGTGAGTAACCGTGCCCGAGTGGCCGCGCACCCTAACCTGCAGGTTTGGAGTTCGACCCGAGTTAGCTTCAGAGTTTAAGTTCTGCCTTGATAAAGATCATCAGACTAAGCAGAGAGCATCCTTTTCTGCTCCACACCTGTAGCACTTTAAGATCTGGTTCATAATTTATTTATGAGGGAATGAATTTATGACAGATTTGGCACTTCGGGGCCTCCGTAGCCTGACTTGGCTCTGGGTGTTTTTAATAAAGAGAAAATGAACTGCAGCCTACTGTCAGGAAACATGCTGTAAATAAATCCTGTTTCACAATAATTGCACTGAGAAGGGAAGGGCTTTTATTGTGAAACAGGGATGAAGCATGTAGCAACAGGAAGTTTACAGAAAGTTTTTTGGTGTACAACGTTTCATCCTGAGGCTTTATTGAAATAAAGACGGTGAAAGTCATCAGGATGAAGTTTGGCACACAACTTGGTAAACATCTGGAACATCTGCTCAGACTTGTGGTTGCCTCTCTGAAACACTCACCCTCCTTCAGATGTTCCCGGCTCTGGACTTGATGTATTTGGTGTAATGACAGATTGATTAGATTTATTAATTTGGGTGTTTTTAGTGAAACTCGTGTGGCTGAAAGTGAAAAGCGTATTCCTTTGGTTTTAAAATTTTCACCCTTATCTCTGGATTTCTTATGTTTATTCTTGAATATTCATAATTTGTCCTTTGTGCCTCTTGACTTTCAAAATAAGTCATTTTAAAGCATTAAACTGAATTTTAGCTGCTCACTCTCACTAGATAACAGGCACTAGGACCCTGCGGACACTTGGCACTTCCTCCTGGTTTAAATAGCCTCAGTATCTGATTGGTGGATTTTTAATGAAGCAGGCTGAAACTGATCTGGTACCTCACCTGTGTGCAAGGAGCAGGTGAGCGTGGCCAATCAGGTGACGGCTCTGTGGTGACATGCAGACAAACCTGTCGGGCAGAGAGAGAGAGCGAGAGAGAGAGCAAGTGAGAGAGCGAGTGAGCCCCACAGAGTCAGAGTGGGAACTCCCTCGGAGCGAGGAGAGGAAGGAGGACAACACACTCAGACATCCAGCGGGTCCTACACGCTGGTCAGAGCACGCCGTGACATCATGAGCTCCCCCACTAAGCACACAGACAGGCACGCTGAGGACAGGTAAATATTTAGAGCTGAAACGCTGTGTGTGTGTCTGTGTGTGTGTGTGCGTGCATTTCCTGTTTCAGTAAAAAGAGGAAGTTCAATTCAAACTGTTTCTGCTGTTGACGCTCATTCTTCCTGACGGTCAGTGAAGGGGTCTCTGTGATCACTGTCTGATGAGTCTGGGCTGTTTTGATCAGCAGGAAGTGATGTCAGTTGACTTCCTGCTTGCGGTGGGGTCTCCCGGTCCAGCTCCTGAGCTTCATCTCTGATCTCTTCCTTGCTGATGAGTTCATCGATTAGTCTGCAGTTGCTGATTGGCTCCTGATCGGGTTCTGGTCCTCGGACAGGAAACTGACGCCTGTTCCTGGATCTGAGCTCAGAATCAAAGACCAGAGGAGGCCTCTGAAGTCTGATCCTCTTGAGACACCGAAAACGCTGTTCTCTGAGCTCCTGATTCAGTCCTGTGAAGCTCCGCAGGCGTGGTGAGACTCAGACGTTGAGTTTTCGCTATTTCCCATCATGCTCCTGCAGACAAACCAGCTGATCTGTGGAGCAGGTGCTGAGTGAACGTCACCAAACAAACTGCCAATAATCTGAAACGTGTTTGATTTGGTGATGAAACGGACTGAAGATCGATCTGAGCGTCACGACTCACACAGCTTCACCTGTGCAGGTGAGGCCGTTGTAACACACACGGAGCCGAGGACATTACAGGAGAATATGTAACTTTCACGACGTGCAATTTACTAACTGCGCTGAAACAAAGCATGTCTAATTTTTTTGTGCTCGATACTGAAATGAACCGAACCTAACCTTACTGCCCATGGAGGTGCTTCTGATAACCTACCTGAAATCTGCACCTGAACGACACACCTGTCTGAGGAATGCGCTCACACACCATTTTGTCTTTTTTAGTAAAGCTGGCTGTAAATCAACAGCCTGAGCCAAGAGCGCCATCTGCTGGGACAAGCTCAGAATCAAATGTGATGATGTAATAATGATTGGCTCCACCCCCTACAGTTCACCTGCAGTATCTGCACGGACCACCAGGCGGCAGCCGCCCACGCTTTACGAATCTCTAAGGCTGGAGGCGAAGAATTAAACAGATTACACAATCTGCAAACATCAGTCTCATTACCAAACTCTTAAACTCCTCCTCCTCCTCACAGGTTCTCACCTGAGGAGCTCTCTGATTGGCTGAGATGCTTTGTGAAGAATTTTAATGTTTACCAGGATTTCGTCTGAACTTTCAGGGGAAATCCATCCACAGCTGTTCGTCACCAGGAGTGACTCTGAGGAAGCTTTACAGACTCATCTCTCCTCTTTCTTTTTGTGGAGCCCTCTGAATCTAACCTGTGCAGCCTCATCAGAGTTTTGATATTTTTCTGAGCTGGACCCTGAAGGTACCGCAGTGAAAACACTCCTCACCTGCAGAGGACCACCCACTGCTCACACCTGATCTCCAGCTACAGTGAACTGAACAGGTGTGTCAGCGTCACAGCAAACAGAGGAACAATGAAGCCCCACCCTTCTTCACCTGTTCAGGTGTGTCTGAGATAGTCAGAGCAGTCAGACGGGTTTGATCTGATTTTAATCACCAGGAGGTTTAACTGTCTCCAGGTGAGATCTGTGTTTGGATGGAAACCCTGGAGCTAAAAATAGTTTACAAACGTAACTTCACCACGTGACAAACGTCACAGGAGGTCAGATAAACCTGTGTGTGTGTGTGTGTGTGTGTGTGTGTGTGTGTGTGTGATCAAACAAACTTATTTAATGATCTTTATTTAACTTTAAATAACAAAACAACAAAAAATGTTTAAAAAAAAAAACCTGCAGAAAAACAGTCAGCCAATCAGAGAGGAGAATCTGAATTGGGTCCCAGTTTCGGTTTTTGTTCACTCTTCCAGGTCAGCTCCAGGGGCCTCAGGCCCCCCCAACATCCAGGACATGGAGCTGAGGGAGGAGTGGCAGGATGATGGCTTCCCCAGGTCAGAGGTCACCTGTAACCTGACACATACATTCACAGTAAACCTCTGAAAACACAGGAGATGCTAGCAGAGGTTAATAAAGATGAATACATGCTTATGGAGGCTAAGTAATGTTAATTTGTGCTAACAGGGAATAGCAGTATTAAATGATAACAGAGGCTAATAGTAATATATGGTAAGAGGCGACTATAGCTTAATGAAAGCTAAGTAATGCTATTATATGCCAACAGAGGCTAATAGCTGTGAATAGATGCAAACTAAAGCTAATGTGTGTGAGGAATATCTTCTCACAGAGCAATGCCAATGTTGCTAACACCCCTTTGTTTCATCTTTTTACCTGGTTTTACCTGGCTGGTGTTGCCGGGCTCGCTGCTTCAGACCGCTTCCAGAGGATGACACTGAAACTCCAGCGGGAGACTCAGGTGAAAACCTGTTTTTGTAAGCTAAAGCTCAAAGTCGATCAGCAATCAAAAGTGATCAAAATCAATGAGAACAATCTTCTGAAAATCAGCCTGTGTTCTCTCTGTCCTCTGTTCTTTAGCTCCGGTCACCAGCCTCACTCTATCGGGTGGAGGCGGAGCTAAGAAGCGTCTGTTGGCACCGTCTCTGAGTCTCACTCTGAACCGCCGTGACTCGAACGATCGGAACAGCTTTTCTGCAGCCGCACTGTCAGGGACACCAGACGACACACCGTCGCTTGACATCAACCTGGAAGCTCTGGAGACGCCATCGGACAGCGAGACGGGAACGCTGCCGGACAGCATGCACGACCTCGAGTGGGATGGTGAGACATGCACGCAGATGGGAAGTGATGTAACCAAGAGAAAAACGGCTGACCTCTGACCCTTGTCTCACAGATGACCTCCCTCGGATGGGGAGAGGTGGAGCTGTGGGTGTGGCCAGAAGCCCGGTGGAGCAGTCCGAAGGTCTGATGGAGCTGGATCAGGTGGACAGCAGAGGGCGCCGCTGGAGGCGGTTCTGCATCTCAGGACACGAATACCATGTCAACATGAGCGTCCTGGAGCCGTACCTGCAGGTCCTGTCACATGGAGGTCAGCGGTCACACACCCACCAAAACTACCTGTAATACACCTGCAGGAGGTCCCAGGTCTCACACATGCTTGAAAAACACCTGTAACACAAATAAGATACACTGATGTTACACCTGAAACACACCGGCAGGATGTCAAATCCCGCACACACTCACCTGTAACGCACCTGCAGGTGACATGGGCCCTAATAGTGTGTTGTGTCTGAAGTTGCACCATGACAGCTCTGCTTCTGGTTGGTTGACAGGCTACTTTGGAGACGGGATGAACGCCATCATCCTGTTCACTTCCTGTTACCTGCCGGAGAACACAGTGGAAAACTACGAGTATGTCATGGAAAACCTGTTCAGGTGAGTTTGGACCCAGAAATTTTGGTCCGATGCTAGCAGGTGTAAGCCACGCCTCCTTTATCACCTGTCTTCACCTGCAGGTACATTGTGGGGACACTGGACTTGATGGTCTCAGAGAACTACCTGCTAGTCTACCTGTGCGCCATGGCTCCCAGAAACAAGCTGCCCTCCATCAAGTGGCTTCACCAGTGCTACACTTCCATCGACAGGAGGTATAGCATCACCTCTCAGCACGCCCTAATGGGTGGAGCTTCTTTACTTCCTTGTTCCTTCAGGAACCATGACCCTGAAGACATGTAGCACTTCTCATAACTGCTCATTGTTTCCACTCCCACCTGTGGACCATATGGCGAGATGATCTTTCAATTCAATTAAATGCAATTTTGTTTTATTTATATAGCACGAACAGTCACCTCGAGGTGCTTTACACTGTGCGGTAAAGACCTGACAATAATACAAAGAAAACCTAACAGTCATGTGACCCCCTATGAGAAGGCGCTTTGGTGAAAGTGGGAAGGGAAAACTCCCTTTTAACAGGAAGTAACCTGCAGCAGAACCAGGCTCAGGGAGGAGCGGCCATCTGCTGCGACCGGTTGGGGTGAGAGAAGGAAGACAGGATCTTGTGAATGTGAGAGGAACTAAGGTGGAAAACATGGTGCATTATGCAACCATACATCAACACGAAGATGAGCAAGAAGGCAAGAGCGTCTGAGCAGAGATGGCGAGGGAGAGCTCCGCCCCCATCACAGCCACAACAAAAATGATCCCTCTTCATCCATTTACAGTGTCAGGGTCATGACCCTTGGTTCATATTTCCTGTGATTTTCACACGCTATGTGATGGTGTTTGGTTTTAGTCGCCTTGTATGATGCGTTCCATCTGAAGTCGGAAATGCCGATATCCTACTTGGAAATTTAAGCTGGAATGTCACCTTGCATCAGACTTCCTGTTTGGAAACAACTAACCCACCAACTCCGCAAGATGGCAGCAGTGGACGTAAAAGGTAGCTCAACACCCGCCACTTTCTCGTCATGTCACCTTCTGCTAAAGAATGCTAATAAAGGCTAATAGCTGGCTGTGGCTCAACGGCGCCGCCGGCTCTGTCACCTGCATCACAGGCAATGGTGCCAACATCGGGTCAGACACCATCACGATGTTCAGCTCAGCCTGAGTTTGACTGCTTTAATCCGATCAATCGCGCTCACTGTGTAAGATACGGTCTGATTGGACCACTGCTCTATGTGGTCATGACGATATCATCGTTGTCTTTGCCGTTGCGTTGTGACCAGTTTTGACCCGGGAGATGATGTCGTGGATGTTTGCTGAGAAGAGAGCCACGGCTCTTCGGAGGTCATCTCCTTCCTCCGCTGCCAGCCCTCCTCCTCAGCACAGCTGTGCACACTGACATCACTGACAACCAGAGCATCACCGTGCAGCTTTTTAACTCGTCTGTCATACGTAACGGCGTCACTGCGACCAGCTGACGGTCACGGTGGCCTTTTCAAGTGTGTTTAGCGAACGAGGACACGGGGGTTCACTGTCCTCATGTCTCTGCAGGCTGAAGAAGGACCTGAAGGGGCTGCTGGTCGTCCATCCCGCCTGGTACATCAAAGCTCTCATCACTCTGGTCAAACCTTTTATCAGGTCAGCGCACACACACACACACACACACGGTCAGGGTGCTGTCTTGGGTCTGAGACTGTACAATTGTTTTTTTCTGAATCCTGGTTGACTGCAGTGCATTCCTACCACCAGAAGGTGGCAGTCAAGCACCAAGAAGAAGAAGCTGAAATGTAGCGGGGGCTCTGTCAGTAAATCTCTGTATGGAATCATTTTAAAGCCCAAGTTTTTCCCAATTGGAGTACCTGAGCTCGGCCCTCAAAGTGCACCTCACTGAATAAGTCGCAGCGTGAACTTTCATGGTGCAGCATCTTATGAATCTTTACTAAACTTTGGATGCATCTTCATTTGGGATGACTACCCGTGGAAAAAAATTAGGCTAACAGACTAGTGTAAAACTAAGAAACACACAGATATTTAATTATTTATATTCAATTTATTGGAAAATGTCAAAAACTAACAACAAAGGCATTTTAAACTATTTATCAGATTCTTCATAAGCAGAGGTGGCAAAAGTACAGACATTCTGTATTTAAGTAGAAAAAGTCAAAGTCAGCTTTATTGTCAGAAACCACATGTCCAGATCATACACAAGAATTTGAAATTACAGTGTTGTTTGAGTGTAACACTGCTCCCCTCAGTGTTGCACTAAAATAACATAAAGATAAGTGTTATAGTCTAAGGAGCTTCTTCAGTTCTAAGAGCAACTGGTGGAGAGTCCCAGATTTAAGCCCTATGGGAATGTCCCCAAGAGGGTCATGGACCCCCTATTGATCCTTTACCTAATCACATGAGCCGAGGTGTGAAACAGGTGTGGGTCACAATCAGCCAAGGTTTCGGGTGAACCCATTGTGAGACCTAGCCCCACCCTATCATGACTTACTGAAACTGGGGCTCTCCACAATGCCTCTGTAGAAGGTGCTCATAATGGGGGTTGAGGCTCTCGCCCTCCTCAGTTTGTGGAGGAAGTAGGATTGTTGTTGGGCTTTACTGACCAGTGATGATGTGTTCTTTTACCAGGTCAATATGAAGTACATATATTGATGTTAAGAAATACTGCAGTGGATTTAAATTCTTTAGTTAAGTAAAAGTGAAAAAGTACAGGCTCTGAAATGTACTCAAAATAAAGTAAAAAGCAGCTCCTTGAAGGACATTTTTAACTGAACCTTGTGTTGTATTAATGTAATAATAAAGTAATATTAGACGGAGATGAACAGTTTCCCGACAACGATGCGCCATCTGGTGGCAGATGCCTGCATAGCATTTAGGACACAATTTACCGGCATTAGGCATCAATTAAATTTTTAAGAATTAGATTAAACGACTGTTTTGTCTGGTACTGGTGAGTGACAGCAGCAACGATCCCTAATCTTTGTAATTCTTTCGATCTTGAAGAATTCTTTCAAGAATTTAGAGCTGAGTGAAGCTCAGTCTCTGGGGCATGCTGGCAAAACCAGAGCCTCCAAATTTAAGGAGAACTTCACAGAACGTTAGCACCGCCTGATGGAAACGTCTGTCAGCAGAAGGCGCGGTCTCAGCGTTTTAGAGAGTGTTTGCAGCAGAGACGTCTCCTAACAGCTGCCTTCAGTTATCTTCTTCTAAAGCTCAGACCTGAATCCAACAGGACCGGAAGTCCTCCCTCTCGGTTAGAGCGACCTCCTGTGGTGGATCTGGTCATTACAAATCATTCAGGTTGAACTATCCCAGCTGCTGATGGAACAGCTGTGTTGTTAGCTCGATGTAGCCGGTCTGTCTTCTTCCGTCTCTGCTTTCTTTGTTCACCTGTGACCTTTAACCCTGTTCTCCGCAGTGATAAGTTCAGCAGGAAGATCCGCTTCATTCAGAGTCTGCAGCAGCTGTCCGAGCTCATCCCCACAGACCGGCTGCAGATCCCAGACGCCATCCGCCAGTAAGACCCTCTGACTCTACTTTGATTCTAGTCTAGTTTGGACTCTACTCTAACTTTGATGATCAATTGAACTCATAGATTAAATACAACATGCAAGAAAATGCTTATAACTCCTAACGAGAAAGCTAACAGTGACAGCTAGGGACAAGCGTTAGCTGCTATTTCTATATGTTTTAGACCTAATCCATATTGACCTTTGACCCCTATTCACCATAACAGCTGGAGATAGCCAGCCTTTTCTGATTCCTTCTGTCTTAGTCCTGTATCATTTCCAAATTAAAAGCCCTTCACCAGTTCAGAAGATACGCCAAAATTTCCATTGAGGCTTTTATTGTGAAATGCTTGCAGAAATGTCATGTGACATAGACGTGAGGACGACGGACAGAAGATGATGCCCACAGAGATGCAGTTCCTGAACCCGCCTCTCTCTCCACTTCCTGTCTTTCTGCAGGTTTGATGAGAAACTGAACAGATGACCCTCTCACACGTTAGACCGGAGGGACCCAGGAGGTCAGAGGGTCAGGAAGCCTGCTGACCTTTGACCTGCGGCGTGTATATATGAGCAGACTGCTGCACGTCTGCGAGTTGGTGGCGGTCGGACTCGGAGAGGATGAACATGCTAACGGGAACTCTGCTGCTTTTCTCTAAACTTGAACAAACGCTAACTTACTGTTTATTTATTGACGTATTTAAGATGGCGGTCAGAGTGAGGCACCCGGCACGTCACGGCGTTGCGTTTCTGTCTGAGCCTCAGATCTACAGACGTGTGGGGGTGGGGCTAATCAGGCTCTGTAAATCCAGGT
The DNA here is from genome assembly GCA_015107715.1 of Tylochromis polylepis. Taxonomy (NCBI): domain Eukaryota; kingdom Metazoa; phylum Chordata; class Actinopteri; order Cichliformes; family Cichlidae; genus Tylochromis; species Tylochromis polylepis. Next base: position 1,755 of record VVHJ01043496.1, on the reverse strand, counting down.
GGTCTAATCTGTTTTGGGTTTCATGTCCAGGTGAAACACATGAGCGGAGCTTCAGCGCAGGAGGCTGCTGATTGGTTGCTGACTGTGTTTCACTTCCTGTAATAAAAGCATGGATCAAACAGCCTGACTCGTCCTGTTTCTTTCGTGAGGTCATGTTTACCTGAAAACATGCGAAGCTGCCACACGGTCGTCCTCACCGCTGTTTCAGGATCAGCAGCGGGCTCCGAGGCATGACGATGTAATGTTGACAGCTGTGGACGAGGTGTTTTGAATCCATAAATACGATGCAACATTCTTTAGTTGTGGGCTGTTTTGAATTCACAGAGTTCATTTTCCTGACAGTGTAAACTCAAGTGCTTATTGGATGAAATCATTGTCAGGTATTCTTGACTGACCTGCAGGGAAGAGCTCGATCCAACAGTAGCACTGGTATCATACTGATGCTCGATTCTCTCCTCTGAGTTCAGTATGCAGCCCACTGAACTGTCAGAGCGCCCTGCAGCACCTGTGACTGCACTATGAAAAAAAAATGGAATCGTTTTTTCCCTCAAACGTGCTGTGAAACACATCTGAACCTTTCTGTGGTGACTGTCACGTCTCTAAGTGCTTCAGAGGTGGGCACCTCTGCATTCGGCTCTCCAAAACACAGTTTCAAAATAAAAGCTCAAAGGTGTGTTGTGTTAAATCATTATTGTGGAAAGTAAAAATCACAGTGATCTTGTGGCACAGAGATAAGCTGCCGTTATAGATTAAAGGTATCAGTATTGGAAATACTATTAAATTTGCAGTTATTGCACAGCTTGACTTTTTAAACTTTATTTGGGGCGAACGTTACAAAACCCTTTTTTTTCATATTTATTTCTGTATTTATGTTGCCCTCAGCACTATCTCACACTGTGAGCTGTCTGGAAGTTTAAGCAGGGAGGCTGATGAGCAGTGAAGGCTGTTTCTAGAAAGACTTGAAGTCTGCAGGCTTGTTCCTTGCATGAGGTCGTGCTGAGAACCTGCAGGACCTCTACACCTCTGGATCATCTGAGACACTTTGACTGAAGAAACTGAAGACAGTTCAGTGCAGACAGTGTGTCTGAACTGTCTCTGTGGAAGTAAAAACATGAGATTAAACTGACAAGAAATCAGCTGTCAGCCTCCAGAGCTGAAACATTACGCTAAAGCATCAAACCTGCAGTCCCTCTGATGTCCAGCAGAGGCAGCAGAGAGTTAGGCCCCATAGACTCCCATGTTTAATCAACACGTTTACAGCCTGATACTCGTGCTGTGTCTCAAAACTTAGGACGCTTCCTATGTAGGACCCTTCCTTCTCGCTCTACGTGGGCAGCGTCCTCTGAAGAGGGAGAAGGCCGTTAGTGCGAGGCTGTGAAATGTGACGGCCTACCCTTCATATGTGCGTCACCAGCTGTCTCAGCGGAGTGCAATAAACACAGCCGTCTGCTCCGTGCTCCCTAAAATATAATAGGATATATAACTATGTAATAATTATAAATATCATACAACAGGAGTAAATCCTCGACCATCTCACACTTCTGTGTAATCAGTTTCCTGTCTGACGTTTGTACAGCATATTCAGCTGTGTGACAACTATAACTTTGATCTCAGCCAAAGCGATTTACTCAGGAACAAATGAAACACTGAAAAGAGCCAAACAATAACATTTTTAAGTCATCTAAGTGACTCATATATTATGTTTAACCTGTGACATCATCGGCCGTCAGAAGCATGCTACATAGGAAGCATCCT
>VVHJ01043495.1:13203-26832 GCA_015107715.1 Tylochromis polylepis | reverse complement strand
GGGCCTTAATCTTCATATTTCACTTTTTGAACTCTGTGCATGAACTACAATAAAATCAATTTCCCAAAATGTGTAATATGGTTTTTCCCCTTTGAGCAGCAGATGATTTCTGGTCTTGCTGCCTGTATTGCGACAGATGTAGTCAAGCTGTTATCCAGCAGGCCTTTAGCAGTGATGGCCTTATGATCCTGATGATGTACACAGTGCCTTACGTCATACAGATGGCAGATGATCTTTGGACATCTCCCTGAGGATAAGAGGATGAATGGACTGATGAAGCAGGGGGTGTTCCCCAGGGTTTCAGCTGTGAATGGGTTTCGGTGACAATAACTCCCACTCTGTCCTGTCCATTAGCTTTAACTACACGTGGCCCGATGTGATGCATTTACTGTGGGGAGTCTTCCCATTTGCACCTCACATGAGATCTTCCTGCTTCTTAGGAAGGAAGTCTGTAACACTGACGCACAACAATTTCCTGGACGGGGCAGAATTCTGTAACTTACCGTTATTTAAAGTACAATAGTGTCATTAAGGTCCACATCTCTTTTTCAAGAGAGACTTGTGCAAAAAACAGTCTCTCGTTACAATACAGACCGAATTTAAAGAAAGCATATAGACGTGTGATTGGAGATACATAAACATAACATTTTATAATGTTTTAATAAAATCAGAGGAAGTGTTTGTGTCATTCATGCCATTCGTAGACAGCAGAGGATTTAAACACACTTTTCTCCAATCTCAGTGTGAATGACATGTACCGCTAATGTTATTTATATCCCGTGACCTGATATTGTAAGTACTATATTTAAATGTAAAAGGGGAGCAGAGATAATTGGGCCATTTTCAAAGAACCTTATAAATAAACATCATGCAGAGCTGCTCTCTTGTGTTTCTTAAGGAGGAACATCCACATTAAGAAAACATAAAGATGCTTTTATATTTACTTCCTGTTATAGCAATAAATAATACTACATACAGCCTGTAATAAAATGGTTTCAATAAATTAGAAGAGTTCAACAAAATAAAATGCAATAAAACCAAATTTCAAGGAAAAAACTAAATAAAGCTCAATTAATGGTAAAATAAAGTACAATAACTAAAATAAAGTAGTAATAAGGTAAGTTTAAAAAGATACAATAAAAGTAAAAACTTGCATGCAAACAAACAAGAAAAACTTACTTTGCATAAAATGTAAAGAGCTCCGTAAAATATAACAAAATTAGTTTAAATAGCTCAATTTAAATACAAGCAACAAAAAACAAAACAAAACTGAATAAGTTACAGTCACAGATAAGATACAGCTGTGAGTTAGAAATGAACTCAAACCTGAATAAAAAAACAATTTACTGTGATGCCACACAGTCAGGAGGCTTTGAGGTGGAGGGAAGACAAAACTCTAACAGGCAGCCAGCATCCAAACACGGCTTTAAATGTCCCTCAAGAAGCCTGGAAAACTGTTCCTGAATACTACTTGAAGAATTTAACTTGCAGATGTTTCATTAAATCACTGTACATGTTACCCATGTAATTCATATAAATTATTTTATACTGGCCCTTCATGCAACACCTGCCTGAAAGACGGCATCTCTTTCTGCTTTAAGCCAACTTTCTTCAGATTGGCTACCCCTTGCAAACAGGTTTGGACAGCACACGAGTAGAAAAAACTGAAATCTCACAATAATCACATGTACACACAGAGTATGAAAGGGACATCGCCATCATAGGAAGCTTTGATGTCACCTTTTCGCCATCTTCACCTTTGTGTTTTGAATTCAGGTGTGATCACTGAGGGGTGGATCTGAACTGCGACAGTGCACTCTCATTGGCCAGTGACTTGCGATTAATTTCCAAATTGGAAGTAAGACTGCAGATTAATGACTGAGCCCATGAAGTCATCGGTTAAGTGTTTACCGAGGTCAAAAAGCAATGGAGCCTTGGGGTCATTTCCCTGTAGAGTTCCCTACAGCTGGAAGGCTGTGCGCCCCCTTCTGGTCATTAAAAAGAATGCACTTTTAAATTAAAACTTGTTTGCATGGCAAGTAAAAGGTTGCTAGTTTAGTGTCAGCTAAAGACTGGCATCTTCATCATCTATTAGTTTTGACATCCAAATAGACTTGGTTCTTTATCCAGATGTTTTAAACTAGTTAAAATCTTGGGCATTTTACAGCTTTAAACTTTTCCTCAAGTCTGTAATATTGTGAAAGGCAGCATTCACCAGTGGAGAACCTCGCCAAATTGAAGCTGGTTCTCTAGGATTTAGAGAAAGTTCTTTGGACCCTCCTGGCTGGACTATTCCAACTGCCTGTATAGAAGCTAATATTTTACCTCCAGGACACTCAACTACCACCATTCTCTGGACTGGTCCAGCCCAAATATGGGGGGGGTGTCCCTTGTTTTGTTTCCCCTAAAATCTGAATTTTGGCTGTTAGAGCCAAACCCAGAGCTCCTCTAGAGTGAGCATTGTCAACTGGAGAGCACTTCAGGTCACTCCTAGTCGACAAGGCACTGAGCCAATTCAGAGGCCCAATGCTCATGCACTACCTCCAAAATTATAGGGACAATCTGACTCACTCAGTGCTCGTTTTGACCTCTAATCTGAGGGCAGCCCTGAAATGTTAGTCCTAGGTGTTCAATCAGAAAGTCACCTAATATAACATCTCAAAAGTTTTGTGTCAGTTTCCCTGAAGTGCAGAGTTTAGCCGACATCCTCAAATCCCCCAAATCAGATAAGACCTTTCTACTGAAACCACAAAAGCCATCATGGACAGCTTTGTCAGATTAGTTTTGCTCAGCTGTTTTGATACAACCTTTACTGCCCTGGGCTCATTCAGTAAATATTAACAATTGCCCCCAAACTGAAGCATGGCAGGGCAGAGTCAACTTTGCACTTTGAAAACCTTGGCTGCCTGTGTGCGTTGCAGCTTTAAAATGCCTGAACTCAGTCTTAGAGCAGCCTCTAGCGGCCATCAAAAGGAACAACAAGGCAAGCAGCTTTCTGGTCAAAGCCATTTAATAAATCCTTTAAGAACAAGATAGTAAGAATGCAAAAAACTGATAAAAATATTGCTGTACATATCACACACTAACATCCACTGAAGTTTAAAAAGTCACCGTTTCACATTGCTGACCATTTTAGTCATACCACAAGTTTTAGATTAAACACCTCAGCAGCAGTTTAAAGATGTGCATTAGACTTAAAGTTGTGTAAAGATCATAGGTCTTCAGGCCAGGTAAGATTAGTGCCCAAGTACTTGTGAATAAGTGAAGAAAGAAAATCCCAGTTTCCTTGCACTAGTCTGAACATATAGGCCAGCTGTCAACCTTATAAGAACAAACTGCCATTTTGTGGCTCAGGTCAAACTTAACTTGTGGCATGCTTTGGGCAGGCTGTAAAAGTACTCTCAGCCTTTTAAAAAAAATGAACTAGTGACATCCTTGGTCAAGTTTTAAATTACATCTGTACAAATCAGCACATGGTGCCAAGGACATCTGTCACCTCACTGTGTGACCTGCTTTGCAAGTTCCTTAACCACTGATGATTTGAGCTGCGAGATGTTGGCGATCCTCATCTGCTTTGAGGTGGAGTATTTTCCTTTGATGGCCTGCAGAGACACCAGTGAGGTTGGGTCTTGTCAAGTTTAGATTTGAAGTCATCCTGATTGAGAAACTTACCATGTGCTTGGTCAGCCCATTATTCACTTTGATGACGTTCTTGGCAATGTGTGCCATAACAGGAATCAAACTCTCTGCTGTGTAGAGCATGTAGTGCTGCAGCGTTACATCCTGGAAGCAGACAACTTTAAGAAATCTGTGTACGATTTGCTAATCAGTGTACAGAGTCACATTATACAGAGGTTTGAGATCAGTGATCTCAATGTACAAACTTTGGCAATTCCTTTACATAAAGTAAAGCCTTCTTCTGGCATTTAAACTCACCCAAGGACTCAAAGTCCATTCACCATGACAGTTCATAAAACCCATTGCAAAATTCCAGCCATAACATGCACAAGTTGAGATCCTTGCAATCATGTCAGCCACTTGTCAGTATAGATTCAGCTCAGAAGTCTAAAGTCAGGGATAAGTGGCCAGACAAGCTTCTTCACTGCACCTGTATCATTCAACTTTCCTATGAAGCAAACTTCATAGGTCCTTTTAAAGGAGTGAATTTAACCAGTACTTCAGACCAAGTTATTACCACTTGAGAAACCTTTAGCAAAGACACCAAGTACACATTTAACTTTAATTTCTTATGGACACACCGAGACCCTTCAGATGCACTTACCCATTCTCCAGCATCCAATATTTTGAGGGTGAGAGCCAAAGCAGCACTAGCCACCATTGAAGGTGGGAAATGGACCATCTCATAGTCAACCATTGTGAGCTCCAGGAGATACTTGGCCAGAGTGTGCTGCTCAGCAGTTACCTGTGAAGAGATGCACAAAGAATAAATTGCTGCATGAAAACCCATCAGCGCTTCCTGTGACACCAGACATGCTGCAAACCTCATAAATTTTGGAGGCCCTTCTGAGGAACTGCAGGGGGAGAGGGCGGCCCAGTTGGAACTTCAGCGCCCGTAGAATGGTCATCTCCATATCTCTGATTTGGACTGTGGTGTAGGCCTTGTCGGTGACATAAGCAAAGTCGGAGATCTCTGGGGGATACATTTCCTCATACTTTGAAGCAAGGAACATGGCAGTCACTCCAACAAGCTGCAGCTGCTTCTTGGGGACTGGATGGTCCTGTTGGAGGTATAGTCACATTAGTGAGATGACAACCATGAATACTGGTTGTGTAGGACAAGCCATATTTATAAGTGGAAGAACCAGGATGCACTCACCTGAAGAAAGCGGTCAATGATGCCCACAGTCATGTACATGGTCTCCTGCAGCAGACGAAACTTCAGGTTCACTTGCACAAGCCAGTCAATGAGAATGGCCCTCATGTTGCCCGTCACCTCCTGACCCTGCAGATAGTTTGGTCTGACGTTCTGTTCAACCTGAACAGAAAGGAAATTGTTACAGCAGACCAAGGGGGAAGTAGCTCCAAGAATAGCACTATTAAATGCCTCATTTAAATTTGCTTGCCTCAAGCTGGCGGAGATATTTGTAGATGTCCTTCACATATTCACTGCAGAGCATGGGGTTGTCATAGTCATCTGCATCAACATCCCTGATGGCAGTGTGGAGAATAACATCTGAAAATGCTTGGCAGAGGTCTGCAGGCTCACAGCCAGAGGTCTCCATTGGTGTGGGAGATGCTGGCTCAGGTGGGGCCTGCACCTCTGGCTCAGGTTTAACAGGAATGACATCATTTGGCTTGATCTGTTCAGCCTTTTCAGCTCTGGTTGTAACTTTAGTCTTCTTGAGGGCTTCAGTCTTTATAGTCTAAGGGAAAGTGCATTAAAGCCAAAAATGTCAGTCTGGAAAGACCATCCTTAAAGGCCAATTATAGTGCCAACTTTCAAATGGGGGGGGATCAGTTCCCAGCATGATCTTGTGCCTCATTAAGATAATCTAGTGTCAACTTATCAAATTTCACTGGAAGCCCCAGTTCCTCTTCCTGCTACAGCTTTGAAGCTTTTCAGACAAATGACAACTTTAACCCAATGAGTGTTTTCCCAGCACATTCTTAATTGGAAAAGTCACAGCAGGAAACTCCTGCAGGCATGCTATGCTGCCATTTTAATGTTGCCCAAAAGAGGGCGACATGCAAGTGCAAGTTCTCTTGTTAGCAATAGCTCCATTTGAACACCAATCCTGCAACCATCTCAGGGGCTCCCATTAGGTTAAATTAAAGGCACGGTTTACAACAATGCAATATTTAGGCACTCCAAATTGTAGTCTAAAGAGTACTTAACCCTACATCAAGTTCAGTCAATCTGAGCATGTTGTACCCAGGGGTTTTTCCTGCTCCGTTTGAGATTAGGTACATTTTTAAAATAGAATCTAAAGCAGGAAAAAATGTAGGCTTCTTTTAGAGTCAGAGGCCAAATGCTGACTAATAACTGGTTCCATGTTTAGTTGAGGCCTAGTGTGCCAGAGGAAAATGCTTTTAGTTTATAAGAACACTTTTATACCCCAACAGGAAGTCATAATTTCTGAAGCAAATAGAACTTCTGAACCAGTTTATTTTGTCTGCCTAAGCCACCGATTTGACTCAATTTAGCATTTTGTGCTGGTTTCGTTTCAAGTGTGGCCCCACTCCTGCCTGTAGAGTAGGCCTGAACAGCCCAAGTTTAAAGCTGCATCCTTAATTGAAAGGCAAGTCTAGGCATGTAGTTACTGTACATGGAGTGGCATATTCTCACTTCCAATGCTATTTTTAACCATTTTGAGATCAAGAGCTGGAAGCCATTGTGCCCATATGATTTAACCGCAAAATTAAAGCTCAACTACTTTCCATAGATTTAACAGAAAAGCATTTAAAATTGAGGATTGAACATTTACCTTTTTCTGTGCGTCTTTGTTAACTGCGATGTTTCCAATTTCCCCCAGGGCTGCTCGGGGCTTCTGTGTGGGCCCAGACATAGAGCAGGCCTTCCCACCGAGGTCGACCTTGGTGGAAGCCAAGCGATTCTGCAGAAAAAAAATAAAATAAATAAAAAACCCACACACAATGGACAGTTTACACGCTTTTCTTTTAGTAGTTACAGAGCCTTAAGCGGAAATCTTTATTATCGACCTGCCCCATGATAAGAAGTTCCAAAGCGATAAACGAAGGCGACAGCTACTTTTCAAAAAAATAAAAATGCGAAAGAAAGCGCTTCTAAATGCTTCCCCAGATGCAATGATTTAAAAAGCAATAAATAAAGATGGGAAAGTCCTACCCGGGTCACTCTAAGAGCCATTTCGCCACGAGCGATGCTTCAACAAACAGTCGTAATGGAGAACAGTGTGGTATGGACTCCAGGAACAGCGTCTTGGTTTAAATCCTCGCTCGCGGTAAGCTGATTCGCTGACCCAAGACTCTCCGGGGCATCTCATTGGTCGAGCGCACCTGTTTGAAATGCGTTCCCCGGACAACTTATGGTCACGTGATTTGGCTTCTTGATGTTCATTTCCTTTTCCTGTTACGTCCTCTTGTTTTTATACGCCTTTTCTCTAACGCTGGTCTTTAAATAAGTAAATAAATTAATAAGAAGTCAAAGCTGACTTCTTTCACTTTAGGAGGGAGAGGAAATAAAATATACAAAGTTTATTTTATCGTGAGACTTTAACTTCTGTTTTCCTCAAACTCGTTCAGAACACAATTCCTTTCATTTTGAGTATGATAGACTTTCTTTAACAGGATATTTTTGATATCTCTGTTATTTCATGTAGTGTCATAAAAGTCAATTCCTGCTATACAGAGCTGCCTCAGTACATGAGAAATCTTAGAGTACAAAATGCCTTCTTGAACCACGGAGGCTGGTTTTGCTTTTATTTTTCTTTTATAACTTTTAAAAGTCTACATTTAAGATGGAATTTCTCACACAACTTATGATATAACAGTTTACTATTGTCATCCATAAAACAAGCTACAGTATTGATCTCTTTAGATCTCCATGCATCTTTAAATGCCTTTGTTCACCAAGTAAAACGTATCCACTTAGCAAAATGTAGATACACTCTACTTTTTTCACTTGGATACATAAATGTAAAGTTGACTGTATCTACTTGGCAATACATAGATGCATTCTACAACCCATCCATTCTCTACCACTTATACTTTTCAGGGTCACTGGAGCCTATCCCAGCTGTCTTAGGGCAAGAGGCAGGGTACACCCTGGACAGGTCACCAGTCTGTCACAGGGCTAACATATACAGACAGACAACCACTTGGACTCACATTCACGGGCAATTTAGTGTTTCTAATTAACCTATCCCCACTAACTGCATGTTTTAGGACTGTGGGAAGAAGCCGGAGTACCTGGAGTGAACCTGGGCAAACTCCACACAGAAAGACCCCAGCCTGATGGTGGAATTGAACTCAGGACCTTCTTGTTATGAGGCAACAGTGCTAATCGCCACGCCACCATGCTTCCTACAACCTAAATTACAAAATATAAAAATAAATAAATGTGTAAAATGTAACTAACAACAGAATGCAATAATATGCACATCATATAAATCCATATTTTATTTACAGTAGAACACAGGAAACATAAAAAATTTTAAACAAAAATTTAAATTAAATTTGATGAGAGGAACACATCTCAAGAAAAAAAATAATTGGGACAATGTGAGCTGGGACACCAAAAGGCTGGAAAAACAGCTGGGGAAAGGTTTTACGTCTAATAAAGTTAGTTGTCAACAGGTTAGTAACATGAATGGGTATAAAAAGTGCATCTCAGATAAGTAGAATTTCAAAGAAGTAAAGATGGGCACAGGTTCACTAATGTGCAGCAAACTGCATCTACAAATTGTGGAGTACTTTCACACTAAAGTGACTCAATGTGAAATTGTGAAGGTTTTGACTATCTCATCATCTACAGTGCATACTGTAATATTATGAAAAAGCTCAGAGACTCTACAGACTTATGTCTGTGTGCACTGGACAAAGCTGTAAATCAGTATTAAATAGATCCCCTCAAGCAGCACCGCATTAAAAACAGACATGATTCTGTCATGGGAATCACTGCATGAGCTCATGAACACTTCCAGAAATTAATGTCTGTAAACACAGTTCACTGTGTCATCCACAAATTCAGGTTAAAGCTCTATCATGGAAGAAGGGTACAAGTCATCCAGATCATGGCAGTCTCAAGTGCTTGAAAAGAAGACAACTGGGCGTTTTATTAGTCATCCAAGAGGTTTCTTCAGTTCTAAAACAGCTAACGTAGAGTCCCAGGGGTTTGATCCATGATGGTTGTTGTTCTCTTGGAGGTCGTCCTGAGGGTCGTTGAGGCAATATCAATCATGTAAGTTTCCATGGAGTAAAAAAACCATCATCACTGGTGCCAAGGTGTGAAAGCTCTGTAAAACATTGTCCCACCACGCTGTCCTGTGAGCTACTGAGGTCACTTGTGCCAGTTGAAAACATTAGACCCATTATAAAAAAAATACAATAAAGACCCAGGGCTGTTGAGCAGCTTGAATCACAATGGGACCTCTCCCAAAAGTCCAGTAACCTTATATGTACTTTCTACTTTACTCAAGAAAGAGTGGTAGTAACAGGAAGGCTGCTCCAGTGACGTATATTTTTCAGAAGCTTCTGGGTGTTGTGAGACCAAGTAAGAGAGGAATTTAAAGGTTTTTACTCTCTCTATTTCTGCCTCAGTGATGTAATCATTTCTTTGGTCTTATCTACATCTAGAGAATGATTATTTCCTGACACCACGCCACCAGTCCTGACACTTCTATGCTGTCACCTCTCTGTCAGTGACCAACCCAATGACTGATAGTTTCACATGCAAACGTTATAAGGAGACCACACAGTCATACGTGAAGATGGTGTAAAGGAGAGGCCTCAGCATGCCCCCCGATTGGTTCTCATGCTCACGGGTCTATTGTCTAATGTCCGGTTTTCAGCTCTGACTGAGTGTTTCAATTAAACTGAATTGAATTTCAGCACTCACAGAAAGTGACTTCTCAGAGATTACTGCAATTAGTGTTGCATTCTGAGCTGTTGTCAATGAACAACATTCTGACATGCGCTCACTATGGTCATGAATGTTATGGTAATTTGTGTTCATGGGTGGGACACATGTTCCCGCCTCTGGCTGAACACACCTGCAGCAATCAGCCACCTGTTCCAGATGATTTCATCAGCAGGCTAGTACTTAAGGTGGTGGCTAAGGTTTGTTCTTTGCTGGATTGTTGAGCTATACTGTTAGTAAGCCTCTGCCTTGCTAGGCTTGTGGGGTTTTGGTGCCCTCTCCTAACTAATTTCATTGTTCTTTCTCTTATATAAATAAGAGGATAATAATACATTCAAACTTGTGAACTCAGTTTTTGTTTTAAAGCAAAAAGATTTAAACTGTAAAATCAAAAAAAAGTTCAAATAATTCATTAAAAGCACAAAATTACCTTGGCATTCATGTTCATGATTTGTGTATTTAAACTTCTGATAACAAGTGCTACCTCAGTGTGTGAGGGTGTCATCAGTGGACCGGTTCTGTCTGTATGTATAGTAGGAAGAGTCCAAAGTGGTCTTTTTAATGTTGGTCAAGACTAGTCTTCTCCCTTGGAAACGCTTTACCACAAATCACTACAGCAACACCTGTGGAACTCAGTGTAGATGTGTCATGTTTTGTACTGTTTTGTTTTTGTCTTTTTTCATTACTTTTATTGCTGTGTTAATGTTTTGAAATCTGTTTTTCTACATAGATGTTTGTTCATGTGGGGTAAAGGTATGTTTGTAGAAACCAGGACTGCTCTGTCCTGAAATCTTTAGTGGCTCTTCTCCAACAACCCTGCCCTCCAATCAGAGGATCACAATTTCCATGACGTGTGCCGGAAGCAGAGGTTATACGTAACACGTAAAACTGAACAGATGCCACTATCTCTCTTAGACTGAGGACGTCAGCGGGAGCAACTAACATCACTCCCAGACGGAGAGAGGACCAAAAAGAAAAGGGCTCAAGCGACGATTAAACCTAGACGGCCCTAGTTAGACAGCTTTAAGAGAAAGCCAGGTGTTTTTGTTAGCCGAAAAAATAGCGTTTCTCTGGCACAAAAAGGTAAGCTAACGCCGAGTACTTAAACCACGGTCTGCTGGTTAGTTAGTTAGTTACTTAGTAGTTGTTTCGGGAAGTGTCTCAGCCTAAGACTAACTGTAGCTACAAACCATTTAAAAAGCACATTTTCCAAAACGAGTAACGTCGACGTTGGTGTAAAATTGGCTTACTTAATTAGTGAGGCTTAAAGAGTGACTGTCTGGCTGCTTTAACACGTGTCCTTAAAAAGTTTCCAACCGTAAGACTGCACGTTAAATAGGTTTAGGAGGCTATATAGCAGCTAAACCTAACATTAACCTTACAGCTATTTAAAAACCGATCTATCCACTACCTAAAAATCGCCTTTTTTCAACTTAAATCTACCCGCAGCTCTCAGTAGCATCTGAATTTTCCTAGTTTATTGTGTCTAATTGGCATCGATATTTGAAGTCATTTTTAGCGTGTATTTTATCCCTTTGATCCTCTTATTTAAGGCTCGTCGAGACTTCTGTTTATAACATTTTCTGTGCTTCTAAACAAAAAACAAAAGAGCGAACAAAGCAAACAAGCCGTGCTAAGCTTGCTAGCTGCAGGTAGCCCTTAGCATGCTAAAGGGGAGATCGGGAGAGTCGTACTTAGCAAGGAGCCTGGCTTTAGTTGTTTAGTATTTCTAAGTAACCCTTCAAACCACAGCTTTAACTTCGAAAAATGCCCGCAGTGTTACCAAGCACCACGAGGAATAGTTATTAAATTTTTGTTTCAAAAGGGGGTTAAAACGCCAGCAGCGTGCATTAGCTTGCTAGCATGACTCAGTGGATTTGTAGAAGTAAAACGGCTGTGTGGCCCTGTTTGTGTGTGCCTTGAAGTAGTTGAAGATGAAGGATATTTGCTCACTTGACTGAGCCCTTTGGGGATATATAAATGCGTGTTTAGATCCGGGATTAAGGCAGAAGTAGGACTGAGGAGTGACTTGCCTTTTGTCTGGGTGATAAACGTGCTACAGCTGCTCTTTGTGTTATCCACAGGTGTTGTGATGAATTTTTATGGTTACCCCTGTGTTTAAATTCCTCCACCTGCATGTTCCAGCAAAGTGTGAGTGGGCTGTTTTTATGTTTAAGGAGAAACCTTGGCTCTGACGTGGATACAAATTTTAGGCACGATTCCAGCTCTGGCCCTGGCTGCAGGACTCCTGAGGTTGTCTATAAATAGATGTGTTCACAGCCTTGGTGTATTGAGGTAACTCGTGAGTGTGTGTGTGTGTGTGTGTGTGTGTCACATTGCACTCCTGTGACAGTGGAAAACCCTCATGCACATGTCCATGTGAGCCTGGCTGGAAGTGGAGCTCCGCAGTCTGCAGTCACGCACACGTGAAGCTGCACATTGCAGTGGTAGATTACTATTTTGGGGAAGAGGAGAAAGACTAGTGTAGCTCACCAGAACATGAATTTAGTGATGTGCATTCTTCCTCTTTTGCTTCCACTGTGTACAAATTGTAACTGTTGACAGCTGATTTCCCTTGAAGCAGCATCTTCACAACTTCCTTTGTTTGTCATGTGTCATGTACCAATGTTTGTCATCACAAGGCTGCTGCAGCTGTTTACTAGACTAAACTTGGCTGGCAGGAAGCTGTTCTTAGCTTTGAGGAAGAGAATTTGCTTTGCATTGTTATTATACAGTCTTTTTTTAAAGCATTTTACTAAATGTAGTATTTTGTGAATTTTTATCTAGCTTATTGTATTTTTAGATTTTGTGCATTTTATTTAGCATTTTGTAATTTGCTTGGGTTTCATTTGGCTTTTTAGCATTTATTTTAATTCTTTTTAGTTTCTAATTTATTTATGCTTATTTTATTGTAAATTTATTCATTTTACTGAACAATTTGGAAATGCTTTGTCACAAGCCAGTTGGTCTTCACTGTCATTTCAATTATGTATCATTGCTGAAGTTCATAGAGTTTCAGATAGGAAACAGGGTGGAGAAAATGAGATTTGCTGTAGAAAACTTAGATAATGACCAATGCATCAACCATAGCTGCACATTTAACCTGTAAGGAAGCAATGCTGCTGATGCCAGCAATGCTAATGTTGGCAACTTTTGGCAAATTCTTGCAGTACCTGCATGGACAGTTTTTAACCTTGCCCATTAGATTGGGCTCAGTTTGTACTGTTGAAGGACTTACAGATGTGATTACTGCAATTGGACCAGGAACATCCCTAGAAGACATTGGTGTCTTGCATAGAGTGCTTCAGCTACATGTTTGTGTGGCCACACACAAATGTCATTTATGACCACAAACATGATTCATTTGTCAGGAAGACTCAATTTTCTAACCGCCTAATCTGACTGAGTGACCATTGAAACAGAAGTTATTGTGTCGTCTGAGCACTGATTAAAGATGGCTTTTTTCCTTCTGCACTCTGTCTTCTCAAGCAAAGGTCAACAATGCTGTTTAGTTTACACACTAAATAAATAACATCTTTAACAAAGACTGTTTACAGTCTGCTGTTATCTGGTTTGTGGCACTTGAGGCTCAGGTCATGTGATGACACCTCAGCAGTGTTATTATCTAAAGAAAATAGTGAGGTGTCCCCTGAAGCTCCAGTAAAGGGAAATAAGTTTTAATGGGAATTATTTTATTAGATTAAAATCTGAGTGAAGATTTCATGATTAAATTTCATTAGTATGTTGTGAGTGTGTTTCAGTACAAAAAAAAATCCATAGTTATGGTTTATATCACTATTTTTCTTAATACCTTTTCTTTGGGGTTTGACGTAATCTGAAGTTAATAATCACCGTCCACGTTAGTTAATGGTTATGCTGTGATTTCAGCTACAATGATCAGTCAGAGGAAAACTAAAAGCAACATAAGGTCTCAGTAGTCCTTCTCACTGCCGCTCTGAAGCCTTGTTTCTTGCTCACACTTAAACATAGCAAAGCTGGAGAAAGCTGTCCTTGTGACGCAGTAGGATGCCGTCCATGGGGGGGGGGGGGGG
>VVHJ01043482.1:73276-84737 GCA_015107715.1 Tylochromis polylepis | reverse complement strand
TACCTAATCACACGAGCCCAGGTGTGAAAACGGGTGTGGGTCTCAATCAGCCAAGGTTTCGGGTGAACCCATTGTGAAACCTAGCCCCACCCTATCATGTGATTTCCTGAGGTCAAATGGCCCAGGATGTGAGTGGGCGTTGAGGCGTCTGGGAAGGGATCTCAAAACTGGATTATAGATGGCAGACAGTTGGTGTCGTAAACCACCGCCTCTGTTTAAGTGATTGTCTGGTATGGCAACTGCTCTGAGGCCAATAAAAACACGCTGCAAAGATTGATAAATCTGCCCCAAAAAATGACTTGTAGCAGCTCACCTTCTTTAGAGGACATTTATATTAACTCTTTAGCCTCCTCCCCTCAGGCAGAGGACTGTTTAGCCTCCCAGCCTGTACGATAATCCTGAGGCACAGCTTCTTCCATAAAGCTGTGATTTTCATTAACTTAGTCCCATAATTTGTCCTCTGCAGTTTATCAGCTTGTGTTTTTATTATTATATGATTTTTAGATTAAAATAATTATTGTTTGTTCTATTTATTATTATTTTAATGCTGTCCTGGGAAAAAAATGTCATTCTTTCACATTTTTAACATTTTTTTTGACAATAAATAAATACTCAATGTTGAACTGAATAGTGAGGTACGTTAAGGTTAAAATAAGATGTTTTTATGAAGGTGCCTCTTTTTTTTTTAAACTGATTCGGAGCAGATTATGTTCAGCGTTTGGGTTCAGAATCTGTTGTATGCGCCACATTTTCACAGAATCTTTTGTTTACAGTATGCTTGAAGTATGATTTTTTTTTTCCTGTCCTTCTTCTTCTGAGTCATCTAAACACCACTGAGGAAAGGCATTCAGCAAAGTTGCAGCAACACAAAATGCACCGCACAGTCACATTTCCTTGCACTGCAGGCACATTCTGTGCATAAAATAAATGTTTTTATCCTTGATTCTAATCTGGGACCGGGTCTGTTTTACACTGCTACAACACAGATTAGAAGAGTGATGAGCCTGTTTGTCTAAACCCATAGGCATCCATAGAGTCCACTCTTCTAAGAAGGTTTTCTAAAAGACTTTGGAGTGTCCCTGTGGTCAGTTTTTGCACATTCATCCAGAAGAGCATTTGTGAGCTCAGATGCTGATGGTAGACAAGAAAGCCTGGCTCACAGTCCCTGTTTTAGTTCATCCCAATGGTATTCAATGCAGTTGAGGTTAGTGATTTATGCAGGCTTTGGAAGATGTAAGGCAGCTCCTTGGCCATGGAAATCCATTCAACCAAACTCCTGGTGCACAGTTTTTGTGTTGATGTTAATGCCAGAGGAGGTTTGAGCTCTGTAGGTATTGAGTCAGCAAAATGTTGTTGACACTCTACTGGCCTCAGCTCTCTCTGACTTTACCTGATCTGTCACTTTGTGGCTGAGTAGATGTGGTTATTTAATACTTCCACTCTGCAACAGCACTGCTTACAGATGATTGTGGAAAATGTAGGAGTTCCACAGGAAGACCTGTTTGTTTGTTTTATAAATGTTTGTAAAGGCAAACTACATGGCTTGCTACTTGATTTTAATTAAGAGGTGGCTCAGTACTTACTTCCATATAGTGAAAATCTCTTGTTATAAAAGAGTCTCCACGGTCCCTTATAGGTTCAATCAAGCTTGTGCTTTTCCCACAGAGGGGATGAAGATGGGCGGAAGGAGTTTAGGGAACGTGACACAGATCGAGACCGTGACCGAGAGCGGGAGAAGGAGCGTCGGCAGAAAGACAGGGAGCGCCTCAAGCGACAGGATGAGGAGCGTCGGAGAAGGAGAGAACAACAGGATGGAGACAACTCCTTCAAGAAGCGGGAGGAGGAGGTTAAAAAAGATAAAGCCTTGGAGAAGAAGAAGGGCGAAAACATGCAAGACTCCCCACACACTGAGAAGCCTGCTAAAGAAAACAAGAAGGAGGAAGGTGGGAAAAGAGAGCGGCTACGAAATAAGGTAACTGCCCATAGGTCTTAAATCATCACACAGTTTCATTCAGTTGTGTTTCTGAGCCTGCTCTTTCTCTGTATCAGGACCGGCCTGCTATTCAGCTGTACCAGCCAGGCGCCAGAAGCCGCAACCGTGCTGCAGGAGGAGGAGGAGCTGAATCCAACTCCGCCGACAGAAAGCCAGATACCGAGGCGAGGAAAGTGGCTGAGAAAGAAGACGACTGAGCAGATTTCTACCTGCAGCATTTTTAAGTTTGGCGAGGAGAGAGGAGACAGGCCTGTGGGGCTCAGAGCAGCAGAGTGGCGTCTCGAGGCCACGAGCAGCACTGCATCGGGGTCTCCCGGTCTCAGAGGCAGAGGTGTGATTGTGGAGCCTGTTAGTGCCTAAATGTGACCCTGTTTAGTTTTATTTGATCAAAGAGGTAAACTTTGGAAAGAGTTTGGCTGTAGGGCACATTAGTGAAGCCAAAGCTTTCTTGGACCACGTAAACTCAAAGTGACCTTACTTTAGTAGAGTTTCTCTGATGGAAAATGTGTGGTAGGCACTGAAAACTTTAGCTTTCAACTTGTCTTTCATCTAAAACTCACTCAAACTTTCCAATCAGTCAGTATTTCTACATTGCCAAGCTCTCCAGCATAGTTTCTACACTCTAATGACTTTTCTGTTGTAGCATTGCCACTTTCAGTTTGACGTGTACACATAAAAATGACATCTTTGGCTCAATCCCAGCGTCCACGCTCATAAACCTTTGAGTTGTGCTTGTGTTAAATGTGTGAGAGTTCTCTGGTAGACCTTTTAACTCTTCCATGCACACCGCCTTTAAGCCCAGTTTCTCCAGACTTTACCTTAAGGAACTATTCACAGTTCACAGGAAAAGGGCAGCAAGTGAGAGGAGCAGCCACCCAAAAAGTCAAAGGAATGCACTATATGCCTTATTACACTTTTTAAAAACTTCTGCTTAATTATATTTTGACTAAAACAAGTAAATCAATTATATGACAGTTTGCTCTTGTCTCCTCTGTTAGGTGGGAGCCTGGAACACAAGAGATCAGACATAAATATAAAATCGACAGACCCTAGTCCACAATCATAGAAAACCTATTCTGGCTTTAAGGTTCTAGTTGATACCATTTTGATCCATGTTATACTCACACACTCACATTACTGCTTTGAGGGTTTCATGTTTAGGGCTTGGAGTTCGCCTGTACTCTGCTTGGATAGCCATACAATCCATATATAACATAAACTGTCAGATATAATCTGTGTTTCTATTATCTGGGATCAACTGTTTTCATTTTATTCAGTCATTGACAAAGGAGAAACAGCCATTTTTGACTAGACTGGCATGTAAAATTGGCCCTGACTCGACCAACCTGTGGCCTTTCCTCTTTTTCTAATCTCAAACTGTCCTTAAAACATTCATCTGCGATGCTCTAATCTGAATGCAGCATGGAAACATATCACTGCTGGTGATGCTAACATACTGTAGCCTCTTTTCAATAATAATAAAAGAGATCTTCACTAAAGTCTGAGTGTCTTTTATTTTTTTATTTTATTTTTTCTGTATGAAGTGTTCCAGTATCTGGATTGTTGATCACTCATAAGTGGGGGAAAAAGCTGACAACCTAGCAAATACTTCCATGTTGAGCTGTTTGGCTGTCTGGCTTGTGTGCAGTAGAAAGAGATGCCACTTTTTAGTCCTTTGAACTAAAGAAATAAACAATTCTCCATCAAGAGACATGTAAGATTGTTAATA
Organism: Tylochromis polylepis; assembly: GCA_015107715.1. NCBI lineage: Eukaryota > Metazoa > Chordata > Actinopteri > Cichliformes > Cichlidae > Tylochromis > Tylochromis polylepis. The sequence goes on along the minus strand of VVHJ01043482.1, from coordinate 81,015 downwards.
AGGAACTCACGACCTTCCGCTTGGATGATACATAATCAGGATAACTGAGTACAACGTGAATTACTCACATTATGAGTTCGTGGTAATGACACAGTTTAGACGCAGATCTATCCCAGGTTATTGTCTCGGCATACAAAACAAAAGTAAGAATAAAGAAATGTCTTTTTTTGGTTATTACTTCATTTATCCTGCGGTTTGGACCCGGAACATAACAACGCTGTTTGCCGTGAACCAGCCATGTAAATGAAATTCATTTACATTAAAAAAAAAAAAAAAAATGGGTGTGCTTTGACTTCGCTGTGGACATCAGCAGCAGGAAGCAGGGATAGAAGCGAAGCAGCAGCACTTGGAGGTAATGCTACAGCAGCAGCTTTTCTTTGGGTGTTTTTTAAAGCTGAACCTCAAACTGTAGGTTAGTAAGGTGACACAATTGAAAGGCTCAGGTGAGAAGATGCTTCGGCTTCTTTCCTTCTTCAATTCATGTTCACTTCAGCCAGAGAGGTATTATTATGTAAGGTGTACGAGCTAGGAGGAAGTTGGGTCGGTGTTGGGAAGCTGTTGTTACACTTATGGCAGCATAATGTGTTGTTTCCAGCTGGATTCATATCATTTCAGCTCACCTGTCTTGTATCAGAGCTAAATGAGCACGCAGGAGCCCAGGGACTCTGACATAAAACCAGACTAGTGCAATTAAAATGGATAGATAACAACAAGCCATTTTGTAGTGTTACACTGCATTTATCTTGGGCCTCTTTTTTGTTTTTTGACTTATGAAATATTTCATTTAAAAAAGGCCAATTTATTACATTTATATTCATGAATGTATTTATTTGTTTGTTGAATCTGCCCCATTTCTATAGAAATAGAACAGGAAAAAAATTATTACCAGATGGAAGCAGGTGAAGGCAAAAATACAGTCTTTAAATGGGATAAGGAGGATTATAGTCAAAGTGGGATAAGTCAAAAAAAGAACAACAAATAGCAGGCGATGTAAAGGCCAGTGACTGCTACTTAAAAAGAAAACACAAACAGAACCAAGATGCTCCCAACCTATGGAAGAAATATCGCTAACAGTTCCTCTATACTATTGTACACAAATTAATACACTAAGTGTCTCAAAACTAATTCCAAGTATGAACTGTTAAGTGGACATTACAACAAAACAAACAAGAGACCAGCAACAGATGTTAACAGCAACAAAGACACGTGACAGACAGGATGCCTGTATTGAATCGACTGTCAAGACTGTTTTGGTGCCCATTCAAACAGGTGGTGCAAATGTTGTCATTGGCACTGTAAACAAACACTCATTGGTTGGTGCAGCTCGGTTGGAATTTTTCACCAGTAAATAAAGCAAAGCGGCAGTCAGATGCGGAGACAGCAGAGAGGGCAGAGAAAACTTAGAGGATTAATATCACAGTGAAGGAGAAGGGGAGATACCGTTGAAGTCAGAAGTTTGCTTGCACTCATCGTGGTCATGAATGTCAAGGTAATTTTGGGCTTTCGATTATCTCTTGAATGATTGTACAGCATACGTCTTTAATAACTTAAAAAAAAACAAGAATTGGGATTTTCTCTAATCAACACACCGTCACAAGTATACATACAGGATCAAATATATACATACACTCAAATCTTTCAATGATAATAATAATAATAATAAGTGTGTCAAATTTTAATACTGAATATTATACTTTAGATCACAGCTTTAATCCCTAAGCTTAACTAAGGAAGAAAAATTTTGGTAGAGTGATTTGTGGGCCGAGGCACCCTGCGAGGCTGGGGTACGCGGCTGGCGAGGTGTCCTGCTGGTGGAGATCTCAGGCTGCCTTTCCTCATGGTAGCCATTTGAAGCCATTTGTTATCCATTTGAAGCAATGCATTATCAGGGATTGTAACATCTAGTCCTTTTATCTGAATCAGTGATCCTGAAGGATCTATCATGCATTTTAACTTAACAATATTAACTTTTTGTTAGTGACCATGATTGACTACAACTGGTAGTTTCTGTTTGCCAGCATAAAAAGGATTTATTTGACAGCACTCACTGGGTTGACCAACACTCAGGACAATGAAAAAGTCCAAAGAACTCAGTGAATATCTAAAAAGGAGAATTGCAGGTTTGCACAAGTTGGGAATGTGTCTTGGAGTAATTTCTAAACAACTGCAGTCAAGTTTTACATCTACATGGACTGAGAGGGTGCTGACCAAGAAAGAAGGCCGTGCTCCAAAATTCGACACGTTCAAGTTTGACCTAAATTTGGAGCTGCCCACATGGAAAAGTCACATGCCTTCTGGAGAAAATTTTATGGTCAGACGAGACAAAGATTGGACTATCTTGCCATAGTGACAAGAAGTTGATTCAGAGGAGTACAGGCGATGTTTTCAAACCTGCTTAACAGCAGCTGTACTAACTGTGAAGCATGGTGGTGGTAGCATCATGCTCTGGGACTGTTTTGCTTCCAGTGATACTGGTACATTGCACAAAGTGGATGGAATAATGAAGGAGAGGACTACCTATTTTTCAACTTCACCTCAAATCAACAGCTACATGTTTGAAACTTGAACACAGCAGGGTGCTCCAAGAGGACAATGATTCCAAACACACATCAATATTCATTTTGGAATGGAAAAATCAGGAACATTAAGCTTCTGGGCCTCAGCCCTTTTGAAAATTTGTGGACTATGCTTAAAAGCTGGGAAACCAATCAATTTAAGTGAATTCTATCAATTCTCCTAAGAAGAGTAGTAAAACGTCTAGCCAGAATAATGCCAGAAGTATCTGCTTGAGGTGCAACTTGCTAAGGGACATTTAACTAAATATTATTGGGGAAATATATATACTTCAGGATTAGAGAAAATCCAAAATAAATTAAAACTTGTGCACCCAATTCTTGTTTTTTTAAGGTCATTAAAGATGCTGTACAATAATTCTACCCTGTAAACAGATCAAGAAATCATCGAAAGCTCAAAATTACCATGACATTCATGGTTAGTGTATGCAAACTTCTGATTTCAATTGTAGCATAGCCATTTAAGCCTATAAAAAGCTATTTTTCCACTTGCAGTTATACCCCTACTTCTGTTTTTTTCTGTTTCTTCTCTAAATTTAAACTCAGCATTTGGTGAATGATAAGTGTCTGTTTTATAATGTCTGTGGTTTACTGAGTATAGATACCTGAGGCCAGCACTATGGCTTCACTGAGGCTAACAACAGCAATCAGGCTAAGTGATGACACAAAGGCAGTCATCAACTCCCAATCTCGCTATGACATTTTCGCATGAAAGAGGTGGTGATGGCGGCATATGACCAAACACAAACACAGTGCATGCTGAATGCATGCAGTATGTTTATCCAAAATGAAGCCAGGAAGAAAAACTGGAAAAAATGCCACCTGTACCATTAAAATAATGGTGAATCTGGCAAATGGTCACAGAGTAAGAGAAGAATGGATTAACCATCCGGTGCACAAGAGAGGTGTGGAAGAGGATGGAGCCAGGTGTCAGGGGTAATTTCTGATAGAAGGATCACAGTAAGATTGAAAGGGAAGGTTTACAAGGTGGAAGTGAAACCTGTGGAGTTGGAGGTGACAGATTTGGTTTTGATTGGGATGGACAAAATAAGAAATTAATATATCTAAGGGACAGCTCAGGTTAGGCAGTTTGGAGACAAAGTTGGAGAGGCAAGTCTGAGATTGATTGGACATGTGCAGAGGTGGGATAGTGGATATACTGGGCATAGGATCTTGAATGTGGAAGTGCCAGGCAGAAGGAAGCGTGGAAGACCACAGAAAAGATTTGTGGATGTAATGAATGTATGATCTTTCTGAAGAGCTGGCCAGATGGCAGAGATTCAACCACAAAATGTGTGGGGTGTGCACTGTCCTTAGTGATACTGTCTGCCTGCCTTTTCTCTCTATGCTGATGGCACAGATGGAGTCCAGCTGTGGGAGCTCCATCTCAACAGTGTGCTGTGCCATTTTCACCACTTGGTGAAGCTCCTTCAGGAGTGCAGCTCGCATACCACACTGTTGCACCATTTGGATGGATGGATGGATGGATGGATTCCAGTGCACTCCTGTTAGAAGTTCAGCAGCAGTTTCTGAGTAAGTTTGGCCTGCTGAGGACTATGCTAGGAATAGGATGAGATGGAGACAGATGACCTGCTATGGCGACCCCTAAAGAGACCATCCAAAAAAGAAGAAGAAGGTGAAGTAATGACTAAAATTTAGACTTTAGAATTTTATAGCAGGTACCCTGCTTTATAATGATATATTGAGGTTTATAGAAAAAAAAGTGTAAAAAATGGAAAGGATATCAGAAATAAAGTTACTCCTGTGATTCGGTATTTCTTGGTTACCTCAGCTATGGTGCTCAAAGATTTTAGATGCTCTTAAAAACCTCTGTGCACCTAGAAATCTTTCAGGGATTGTGACCATATTGGCGTGCAGCATACGTTACCATAATGACGTGCCCGGTAAGAAGTGACTACCCGGTAAGACTGAAAACCCTGAAGTCAATAATCCTGCTTCGTAGTTCAAGGCTCCGGCTCTGTGTTAACTATCGCTTGAATGAAAGGCAAACCGGTAAAACTATGACATGTACTTCCTCCAATGACATGTTGGTGTCGCTGTTTGTAGGACGTGGAACATTTTTCTTGGACGCTTATTGGTCAAAAAGCCGTGGCGTCACTTCTTTCGCTCTTTTCGACCACCGCCATAGTGGGGAAAGGACTGTGGACAAAATGGTAAATAGAAAATCTACAACCATCCGAGCTAGCGGGGTTTGTAAAAGTACCCTGAAACCTTAAGCAGTTAAAACTAAAACTAATGTCACGATAACAATGTGTATATTATCTGAAAAAAAATGAGATGGTAGCATATTAGAAGTGCTCAGTGATGCTAGCCGGTACGGTGGTTCTGCGCATGCTAGCGGCCAGCTTGTTCATTTTAGCACTGAAAGCTTTAAAAATTAGTTTTAAAGCAGAAGCATTTGGTTAAAAATGTATAGACTTGGTGTTTTTAATGATTGTGCTAATACGGTGCCCTTTACGTCTTCCAGTCGTCCCACAAGACTTTCAGAATCAAGCGCTTCCTCGCCAAGAAGCAGAAACAGAACAGGCCGATTCCTCAGTGGATCAGAATGAAGACCGGCAACAAGATCAGGTGAGCTTACCATGACTGATTTTACCTGCCCTGTGCAGCTTGTAAGGCCGAGAGCTGACGATATATGGGTTCCCACATTTGTACAAGTTATTGTGGTCCTGTAATCCATCTCTGTTCGTACCCCCATAGAATTATATTAGACTGCTGCAGGCTGATGAGAACTAAGACAGAAAGGGGAAATCTGATCTTTAAAAATGCTGTCAAGTGTCTAATTTCAATTTTTTTTTTCAAGCTGCATATGACCATTTAAGATTTGTACATTTATATTTGTATCATCTTTCTCCTTTACCACTGGACTCCTCTCCCTCATCTCTGCCTCATCCTCCTCACCACTGACTGATTGCTGATCAATCTAATCAGATTAGATTGAAAGAACGTTTCAGTAACAGCAGCAAAACCAGCAGTGCCTTACCGACAGAAAAGTTCACAATAACTCTGTCATCGGGCAGAAGTGAGCTTCACTAGCCCCCTTTCCATTAATACCTACTCGGGTCGGCTGGCCACAGTTTTCAGGGCTTTCCAATAGGTCATAGTACCTGTTACCAGGTGTTTTTTTTTTTTTTTTTTTTTAGGTTTTAATCCTTCTTTTAGGACTCCTTGCTCTGCACATCAAACAGCTTTGTCAAACAATTGATTGACGTGTCCTGCGCATCCCTGCTTCATTTTCCATTTATGTGAATTCATCAGTTCCCTGTAATCCAGTCATAGGGCAGGCAAGGGGAGAGGGGAGTTTTGAATACTTTTGCATGAAGTGAAACACAGAGGGCACTTTTAAAGACCTGAGGTCACACACGCATACACTGTTTACAGCCTCATTGCAGTTTAAGGAGAGCATGTTTCTACTTTTTAATAAACCTTTAACAAATCTTTAGGTTTTGCTGTGGAAAAAGTACATGTGTGTGTGAATCTATTTGATAGCATTTTAATGCATAATGCAGCCATTGTAAAATGAATGCATTTTTGACGCTTCTAATGATCCCTTTGAGGCTGCTGTATAAACGATGTAGCTGATGTTGTTGGTGAACTTTGATATCACACTGATGTATTTGTAATATTTTTAGCACAGTTTATTTAATCTGTGACACATTTAAGCGTCTTTTACATTTGTTGCAGTGGTTTTGAATTTAACTTGTAAATTTGGTGTAGAAAATATTTGTGCTTATGAAATTTCCTTAAAGGTGTAAATCAGTAATTCCAACATGCGGGTTGTTAAGGGTACTGTAGGTAGGATAGATTAATTTGGAAAGAAATGCTTAATTTGAGGTTTTTGTGATGTCAGAGTCACGATGAGGTGGTCTACAGATGGCTCAAATCTCAGTGAAGCTGAGTGTCTGTTTTAATGTCCTGTCAACATTCAATTTCACTGCTGAGCTGTGCGTGTTATCAGGAAGTGCTGACGCACCTGAGTGTGTAATTGCAGGGAGGAACTCCATCTCATGTAAAGCAGGTCTGCAATTGCAGCACTTGGTTACAGTGGAGTGCTGTCATTAACCCTGCTGAGAGCATGTTTCTGCTGCAGAGCTCATTCTCTCACTTGCTGTGCCGGTGATGAGGAAACTCTGTAGCCGAACACTAATGACCGATCTGCTTTTCTTTGGCTCTGTCATCTTGTGTAATCACTGTGGATGCCATGATTCCCATGAATACTGCAGTGATTTTAGTGCCTGTTTTGGGGCTTTTTTTTTGGTGTGTGTGTGTTGTTTTTTTGTGTTTGTTTGTTTTTAAGTGACAGTATTACTAATTATCTCTTCAAACGGGAATTTAAATTCACTAAATCACTATCGGGCTTTCTATCGACTTATATTTATCATGCTGAACAATACACAATTTATGTGCTGTGCTGGAGAATCTGAAACTAGGCGCACATCAAAAGACTTTGCATACTCTGAACTTGTGAATCAACAGTTCATTTGACTATTTCCTTGGTGTGGAGCAAGCATTATTAAAGAAGCTCTCACCACTCAATAGAGACCATTAAAGCTACTATTTACATGGTTTTGACCACTTAAAAATTGTTGAAAAACCATCTTGGTGTTTTGAAAGCTGGTGTGACGCAAGAGATCTGACTGACACCATGGGAGACTGCGTTCTCATTACCCAATGATTTGTGATGGACAAATCCTTACCCAATGAACATAACTTGGATGATCCTCCTTTCTGACTCTAAAAAAGACCACAAATAACAAACTTTTAATGTGATCTGAGACTGGTAGCTGGGCCCATAAAGTCATCTGGGAAGGCTTTGCTGAGGTCACAGAAGTTTGTCTTAAGTTGGAAGAAGACTTTTAAAAACAAGTCTTCTTGTGACCAGAAGAGTGCTCCCCCTGTGGTCATTTAAAGGATTGCAGGGCCATGTTTTATATTGTCTGTGACTTTAGAAAACTTGAGTTGCATACCCTCAATGATGACGTGCCGCAGACCAATTCAAAGGAACTTGACCAAAGTAAATCTCTTTAAAGGCATACATTTATCAGGAAAAGCACATGGGAGGTACATTTAGTAATCCATTAAGTGTTCCACTGTAGCAGGTTGTACAAAAATCGCATTTATCAGCTACACCTGTGTCTGTTTTTC
>VVHJ01043482.1:51680-72337 GCA_015107715.1 Tylochromis polylepis | reverse complement strand
GGGGGGAGATGGGGGGGGGGGGGGGGGGGGGGGGGGGATTCCATTAAAAGCAGCTTTGTGAAGACAACACTTTAAAAAGTTTGTGTGGAACAAGTAAAATTAAGTTATCAGGTTTGGCTATTTTACTGAAATGTGTCTAGATATCAGATATCGTTTTGTAAACACTGCTTGTCTTGGATGAGTAACGTCCACCAATATAAATGGGTATTTTGATTCTGGAAAACATACTTGGAAAAACTGGACATTCTTGCTGCCTTAACATTTAGCTTGATCTTTACCACTTAAAGTCAACATTGCCTAAAAACTAGACTTTCATTGTCTTCACGACCCCTTCAGAAGCTAACATTAAAAAAAAAAAATGGAGTAATGTCCATATTGGAAAGTTTGTCGTCCCCCATTCATGCTTTGCTTCCAAGAAATGGAAAGGAGGGCAGCAGCTTTTTTAGAGATCCAAGCTTCCAGCCGTTCCTCCTCTTAGTCCGGTCAAAGTGCTTCACTTCCTCTGCCTCCACACCATCGACCTCGTCACATGCGGTCAAGTTCACTGCGCCAGCGCAGTTGTTGTTGCCGTTCTTGTTGACGTTTTGCACGCATCCCCAGCTGTGCTCTTCGTCCCAGGCCCCCAGCAGCTCCTTCATCTCCGGCGGGGCGTTTTCCTTCAGATACTGCCAGGGCCTCTTTCCGTTGTAGTCCATTACATCCACGTTGGCATTGAAGGCTCCGACCAGCAGCTTGATGACCATGTACCGACTGTGCATGCTGGCGAGGTGCAGAGGCGTGAGCCCACCGCTGCCCTTCAGGTTCACGTTCACGGGGATGCCCTCGCTTTGTGCGTAGCGCAAAACTTTGATCAGAGTCTCGTCCTGTCCCCTCTTGGCCAGCCAATGCAGGACCGAGTAGCCGCTGATGAAATCCCTCCTGGTTAACAGCTGGGGGTCCTCTGAGATAAAATCCATGATGATTTCATAGCTGCCCTCCACCGCTGAGAGCATCCACGCGTGCTCCATCGGGTACAAAGCCCAATCCGTGTCCTCCTCTCCGGAGCGGCTGTAGCTGTGCGAGGACAGCACGCTGCTAAACCCGGTGTTGGACGAGTTCCCCAGAAGCAGCTCCTTCAGGTACTTTTTACGCATAGCGGGTGTGATCGTCTCTCTCTCCGGAGCGGCGCTGTCACAGACTTCTTGCTGCCTCTGCAGCCTCGTCCTACGCTGGACAGCCCCTGGCACTGGCACGGGCATGACCTGCATTCCGTATTTGGACACTCGCTCCACAACGGTGCCCTTTTTGGACCCCCTGCCGCCGTGGGCGTCGGTATTGCTGACAGCTGGTTCGGACACAGCGTCATCCGAGCTGCTCCCAAGCATGTCGTCTGGCTTGTTCTGCAGAGTTCAAGGCCACTTCCTTTTTATTTAGACAACACCCCGAAGATATGTCAAATTATAAACACGAAACCATTTCCTCCGCTCGACTGGACTCAGTCCCCTGTGTAAGGGAGGAAAAAGCTTTTAAAACATGCCATTAAACGCGATTATCGGCGAACACAAGTTCCTCATTTTGCCATGTTAAGAATCCAAACCTGCGCTTAAGACGGCTGCCACTCACCTGTTCTGCACTCACACCGACTGTTCAGGTGTACTGCAGGTGATCTAAACCATGTAACACGTCACGAGTAATTTTAAGCGTTCACCCCCCCCCAAAGAAGCTACACATCAGACAGATTATTCTTTGTCTCGCAGGAGGAACTGAGACAAAGTCCACTCATCTCCCAGTAGCGGGAAACCCTCACATGACCACTGATGACTTTAAAAGCAGGAAGTAATATAGGGCATACTTTCATGGCCAGTCACCAATTATAAAGTGGAGCTCCAGCACATAAAACACAGCAGGCATGATTGAACAATGACTTTATTTCAATTAAAAGCAGACAGAAAAAACAAAACAAAATTAATCGGTATCAGGCTCTGGAGGAAGCTCCACCGTTAGCTCCTCGAGAGTCTGAAGAAAGGCATCCAGCTCCGCACTGCAATCTGGAGAGAGATACAGGGAAGTTAATGATACAGCAGGTTAATAATACCTGTAGTTAATTATACCAGGAGATTCCAACTTGTGTTTCAGATGCAAAGGATACAATTTCAGTTGCTTGATAACAGTTTTGAGGGCTGCATATCATTTATAAAGCCTAAAGTCTTAAATTTTACATCTAACCATTAGAGCAGAGGTTGAGAAATTGAGAAAGCAGAGTGCCAAATTGAGGGGCACATAAAAATACTATGTTTGTAATGTCTCATTTCAGAGTCTTGGTTTATACTGGCAGCTGTCACTTTTGCGCTGGTGTAGTTTTAACCATTTGAGGTGGGGTTTCCTGACACTAGGTGCACTTGTCAAACTTAAGGTTTAATCTGCTACGATGGAACAGAATATAAATTTGTCTCTACGCTGGCAGTTAATAGCCATCTCAGGTTAAGTCATACTGCAAGACAGAACCAGAATAATGAGACGATTCTCCAAACAAGCATTTGGGGCTAATGGGAATTAACAACTGTTTTCCAGGAAGAGACCTCTGGGAGAACCACGTTTGATTTAGAGTGAGCGACAAGAGCATGGAGAGACCAGGGGTGACACTGAAGAGAAATGCGTTAGTCCAATTTCCCCACAGGCTCCTGAATCATAGCTTAGGAATGCACTAATATCATCAACCTAATTCCATGTTGGGCAATACTGGCCCTGCTGACAGATATTGACAAATGGTAGCGTTTATCGACGTCCAAGGCTGGCATTCTGTTAGTCACATCAATTTTGCACAGGTAGAAGAGGCAAAATGTATTCAAGTGTAAAAACAAAACCAAAAATCAATGGCTCTCCAGCATTATGTCAAGCAAAAAGAAACTTTACAGCCACATTTCTTTCCTCGTTGTGCCCTTTTACTACACTAAGAGCCCAGCCCTGTTCCTTGAAGCATGATTTGGGCTTATACAGGTAACTTCAGGGTTAACCCCAAATTTTCTTTGTTATGTCACCATGGTAACCCATGCTGTAGAGCAGGTTAGGCCTGTAGCAAGTTATGAAGTCAGTCAAATCAGTTCTCTGGAAAGTCATCACCATTCCTGAAAGACAGATTCCCATCAGAGGTTTAAGGTATTGGTTGCTGTATCTTAGGAACAAAGTTTGCCTCCGTTACCGTTTCCCCTTTGGCCAAAACCCATTTTACTGTGATCCTAAAAATGCACCCATTTTGATCATTTTATCAAATTTGCACTGTTTAAATTCAGTTCTTACTTCTAATCATCTTAGACTGTTTAACACCAGAGCTGCCACAGAGACTAAAATCCATCTTGTGCACATCTAAACATTTATTTATTTTAATTAAAACACACTGAACCACAATCAATAAAACCCCCACAGTTGCAATCTGTCAAATTCTGCCCCAAGGACAGCTGTGATACTGTTCATTTTAACATTTATCATTCTTACCTTTCCTTCCTGGCTGTAATAAAGCAATCATTTGAGTCTCATGTCCAATTTAGACTACTGTGGGAAGTCCATGTCATTACGACTTGACCACAGACCCTTTTAAGCCTCTGCCATAACCTTTCACGTAACCTGATGTACACCTCCCAAGAAATGCAACTACACCTCAGGTTGACCTAGCTGCAATGACAATAATTGATGTTGAATGCTACAGTGTATGGTTAAAAGGAGTTTCTTGTCATGTTGCACGTTATTACAGATTTCCCGCAGTAGACTAAATCAGGGATTACCAACTAGAAGTGCTCAAAACACATTCAGGGTTTAATACTCTATTGTGCTGCGCTTCTCTCATACCTGTGTTGCTTTCAGCCTGTACTGTGCGTTTAATCTCCATTACACACACACCACAACTTTAGTTTTATCTTTTCCTGCAAAATCAACTCTGTAGCCAGCAGACTTATTTGTGTTTCAGGTTGGCCAAATTCTGATAATGCCACCTCTTTCATGGGAACATGCTCACAGCCAGACTGGGAAACACTGAGTTTACAACCACCTTTGTATAACTGCTTAGACTGATAGATGCTGGTGAAAGTGAAACTTGATAACAAAGGTATACTGAACTTGCTTTGAAGCACATGGGACAGATTTTAAAGGATAACATTTCACATGCTAGAAATGTTTAGATATAGTGGTGATCACACTCCAAAGAATCAGTGGTTGTGATCTTCACTCTGAACACTAGTGTGGCTGCAGAACATCTTAAAATGAGGTTAAAAAAGAAAGAAAGGATTCAATGTAGGAGAGAATGACTCATTTAGATGAACTAAACTTTAAAGCTGCTTTGTAACAGTGCAGCAATATGCTGATTTTTAAATCACCATAGTAATGCACATTTACAATTTTAACCACTGCAGTGGTTTTTTTAATTAAACCAGGTGCTTGAAATAGGGTTCTTTGTCCATGACCAAAACCTGATACCTGAATGTTTCAAAATCACAGGTGGTGGGTTTGAGAGTGGAGCCAGCTCTTCAAAGTCATCCTCACACATATCAGGTGCTTGTGAGAAACAGGCGAGTCCAGGTAAGGCAAGTTTACTTAGAGGTATCAAGTCTTCAGGTACGTCATACCTCAAATACTCTGGAAATGCAAATAGAAAATAAGGAAAAGTGCCACATCACGGGGTCTTTAGACCCTATTCAAGTATACGTTAATCATTTTGATTTCACAAGTTGAGGCAAACTTGCCGATTGCTTGACCAAGTCAAAAATTTGCTTCAAATTAAAGTATCAACTTGTACTACAGTGCAGCAGCATTTTAAATGCAGTTTTAAGTTGACGGGTCAAATATGCAACAACTCTCCAAATTCTGCCTTAAAGTTTTTGCCCTTTTAAATAAACACCAAGCAGAGCTCAACCATTACAACTTATAGCATCAGTTACCTAGTGGGTCATAAGAAAACAACTTCTCAGTTTCTGGATACTCCACATTGGCTTGAGGTGCATTTTTCACTTTAGTTTCCTCAAGGCAAACTGGTGGCTGTGGCAGAGAAAAGGCAAATAAGTCAGAATACAGCCAGGCGTTTAGTGTATACGTGAATAATTACATAGTCCAACCTGTTTTAGGAGTTTCTTCTCTTGTTTGCCGATGGCAGGGGTTGAGACTTTTATGTTAAGGCAGCCAAAAGCCTTACGTCCAGATGGCAGGGGGGTGCTGAGTGTTTTTGTAGGAGATTTGACTAGTTTCTCTGAATGCAGGGACAAAAAAAACAAAACAAAACAAAACACACCAATCCATGCAAACTTCAGTGTTTCAAGAGAAGAAAAAAAAAAAATATATAAAAGTTGACCAAAGACATAATTTTCATACCCGGAGCAGACTGAAGCCGCTGCCTCATTTTCTGTGTAGGTGCTTGGAGACCTGCATTTTCCCGCTCTGCAAAGATTATGTTGGCCATCTGAAAACACAAGCAGATATTGGCTACTGCAACACTTTACAGTCACCATGGGAGGGATTTCTGCAGCAATGTTTAGCACAATACAGCAAAGAGTGACTGTTAACGGGCTGGTCCTTTTCTAGCTTTTGTCATATAGTATTAAACTGAATACAACCAGCATCTGTATGAGTGTGAATGGGACTGTAGTTTTGGAGAACATAAATTCCTAAGGAAAGACATGGGTGAGCTCCTGATAGCCAACCTGCTTTAAGTTTAGGACCCTTTTATGAATACAGTAATGCAACTAATGGCAAGTCTGGCAGCACTACAGGCTACAGCACTTCATTGTTGCAGCCAACATAATATGCTCCTACTCATCATACCTTAAAGACCTCTTAGCACCATATCTGAACAAAGCACTTTGCTCTCAGAGTGCAAGCTTACTTTCAGTTCCTAGAGCTTCCAGAAGTAGAATGGAGGCAGAGCCTTCAGCCTGCTTGTACTGAACCCGCTCCCACTTTGGGGTCCGGAGACAGACAACAGCTCTACTGTTAAGAGTTAGGTGCAAATCCTTCCTTTTCTAAAGCTTAGAGTTCGTGCCTCAGGGTCACCTCAACTCTGAGTTATACATCAGATTCATTCTTCTCCATCTAAACTTCCAACAAGTTGCAGCAGATGGTTTCTAATGCAATTAAAATTCAAACTGAAAGGAATAAAGGTCTGCGAAGTGGAATAAACACGCCATAGTCTGGAGTGAATTTGGAGAGTAAAGGGCTGAAAGAAGAGATCAAAACAAAGTGGCAAACTAGTCTATTTTGTCTTGATTCACTGTAATGATGACAGTGAGACCTGCTATGATGTACAGTTTGGAGATGTTGGCAAAGTGATCTGGATGGGGAGGACTAGAAATAAGTACATCAGAGGGTCAGCTCAGGTGGAACAATAGAGTCAAAGTCAGAGATTGTTCAGATGTGTGTAGAGGAGGGATGAATATACATCTGTATACATCCTATATACAAAGGTTGTTGAATATGGAGCTGCCTGGCAGGATGCAAAAAGAAGACTACAAAGCGTCATGATGTAGACATGCAGAGAGTTGGTGTGACAGGGATACTGTGATTGTTGTGGTGGTCAAGGCAGTAGCCCAAAGAAAAACAAATGACTTTAGGGCAATTTTTTTATTCAAATTTCAAGTAACTGCCTAGCTCCAGACGACCGTTTAACCATATGATTGGGAAAAAACCCCAACTCAAAGCATTTTTTAAAATCAAAATAAGGAGTCTGCCTCCTAGCGGCTTTTTTAAAAGAAAAATGTGACAGAAATTTTTTTTTTTGGATAAAGTAGAAATAATATAACATCCATTAACACTAGGTGTAGTGTTCAATCACGGGTAAACTCATTAAAGAAATGAGTAAATTCCTCTGTTGTCTCCAGTTTATGCAACTACATAAGAGAAATACAAACTTGTGTTACTGGATTTCAAACAACAACAACAACAGATAGTATAGTAAAGTTAAACAAAACACTTTCACCATAACGAGTCAAACTTCTGCAAAGCAGAAAAGGTTGATTTTTGAGTTAACCTAACTTAAAACAAAAAGGGGATACGGATTCAAAATGTTACTTTAGTGAGCTAACTAGCTACCACGCTAGCTTACGTTATTCACAAAGAGTCTTCACCATTTTATAAACATACCACCGCTGCTAATAAAGGCAACATTTGCTTTAATAGAGCGTCAACACTAACGTTACCTCAGTCCTCGGTGATAGTCGCCGCTAGCTGCTCTCTGCTCTCTGCTCCCAGATCACAAACTTGCTTTGGTATGAAAACTTGTACAGCAGTTACCGCGACTCGCTTTTAAATTCACTATCCACCTCCCATTGGTCGATGTAGCGCACATGACTTGAAACGGGTGTTAGAAAAAAAAAAAATATATATATATATATATATTCTGCGAATAGAAATGTATTTATATCATATTTATATCAAAATCATGTATTAATTGATGGTAAAAAAAAATAACTAAAACAATTACATATTTAGGAAATACAGCCCTGATCTTTATTTGGCATTCGTGCTAGTTTTCACGTAAAAACCATACTTCCCGTGCTTCCATATATGTCATAAGTGGGTTTGAGACCGTGCTTAACTTATTGACGTCATATAAATAGAGTTTCCTAGACTGATAGTTGCCCCGGTGGTTTTACCGTTTGCTCTTAACTAACACGAATGTATCGTTTACTGACTGCAGATCACCGTCTCTACCACCAGACGGAACCATGGCGACATCCTGAGGGGGGACGCAGTAGATAGTTTTATTTCATCTTTATTAATTTTTCGAAGGAAAATTCAAAATAAAAAATTGTAGTATGCCTGAAGTTTACATTTTATAAGTAAGAAATACCTAATATGGGCACATTAAAAAAATATCATATCTAAAAGTGCATTGGTTTGTGGTACATTCCTGCTAGGCCATCTTTCGGTGTAACGTTAACGGTGCAGCTTCCTTTGCTAACAGAGCAGCAGAGGTTTCGTCCTCCGGCTAACAGCAGCTACTATGGCGTCAACTGAGATAGCAAGGCAAGCGGTAAGTAGCCAGTTTCACCCTGGAATTCATGTATTTATCTTATATATTTTTTTATGGATCAAGCGTTTTGCAGGAGGGTGTAATTTCAAGCAGATTTATCCAGTCACCATCCGTTTTCGAGGCTATTCCATCCAAATCCAGTGTACCGTAGCTTAATTAGATCAATTATAATTAGAGCTAATAGAAATCTGATTATACGTCCCTAAACACGGTATAAAAAATAAAATAAAACCAGATATCAAATTAAGGCCCAGCACTCAACAGTCTGAGCTCTCCGGTAGAATATTTTCATTTTGGTATGCTAACGCCTGCAGATTTCCTGTACTGGTAAAAGCCTAAATTACCTTGTAAACGGAATTAATAGAAGACATTTTAAATTCAACCTTACAGACTTATCTATTATCTCACGTAAAAACGAGAGGCTGTTACAGAGCCATAGGTAGGCCATTCATTCTGAACGCCCCCATTTCGGCACTGCTACGATGCTCATTTCCGTTATGTTGTTTTATGCAAGTCCCGTCAACTTTCCTTTTCGGGCGTTGTCTTAATGAAAATTACGGGCAAATAGATCGTAGCTGCTTGTAGACATTAAGGCGTGCAATGCACAAATCGTGGGCTAAATTTGCCTTTTTTGGGAGGGGGCTTGGAAAGAAGCCGCTTAACCCAGAGGGAGGGCTGAGAATAGCAAGGTTTTACGGTTTGATATCCATATCCAGTGAATGGAAACCCGCTCACTGTGTGTAACTTGGCTGTGAGTGTCATGAAAAGCAGGAATGGTCTCAGGAATGTTGCACTTGCAGCTGAAGAGTATAGGGCTGGTTGTCCAGTTTTCCAAACACTCCCTCAGCTGTCTAAACCCAATTTCAGCCATCCAAATAATCCACAACTGTTTAGTGCCTTCAGCTTGCTCAGTTATTTTAAATTGAGTCTAAAACAGAGTGTTTTTCCTCCCAGAAGTCTTCACCACATTGGACTGCAACAGTGTGTTATGTTAAGCCACATAATAGCTGGTTGTCTGAGGTTGAAATGGTTGAGAGATTCTTTCTTTTGCCATATAATCAAAATTTTTTGTTTTCCTGCAAAACGTAGGCTGCAGAAAGGAGGTTCACACTGATGGAGATGCTTACCAGCAGCCACACACCCACACACATATGTAACAACAGTGTTTTTACACTTGTTGTGTTTAGTGGTCTAGATACAGGTTGTCTATAAACAGTGTGATAGAGTGAATAGAAGTGAAATCAGCTCAGAAGAGGAAGTTTCAAATAAAACTCAGTACCAGTTATGTTAATGCTTTTATATATTTTTCTTTTTTTAATTTTTAAACGGTCACCTTTTTTATTTTCTATTTTTTCTCAAAGCTCTGTCTTGATACAAACAGCAGTACCTTTCCATATATGTACATTGTGGTTTCTAACTGTCTCGACTGTGGAAGAAAGTCACAGCTCAGGAAACAGGAAGTGAGTTAGCACTGCACCTGAACTCATTGTCAAAGACTAACGTGATCAAAAAATGGTGGAAGGCATGGTACGATAATATTTACACAGAACAGCTGTCATTGCGATGCATATTTCAGCATGTTAGAAGGAATTCTGCACGGGCTTACAGACGTGGAAGGTGTTTAGTGATCGAAAGGCACTGACTTGTTGCTTTATGTCTTTTGTTTTTAGGGTGAAGGAGCTCGTGCCGTCCCTCTATCGGGCCATGTCGGCTTTGACAGCATGCCTGACCAGCTGGTCAACAAGTCTGTCAACCACGGGTTCTGCTTCAACATCCTCTGTGTTGGTGAGTGTGTCATGTGAAATTTCCTCTTTATGTCTTCAGGCACAATGTCTTAGCTTCAGTTAAAGTGTTTCCACAAGATAAAAAGCTGCTCAGTGTTTGACTCTCAGTTTCCTTTTAGCTTGCTTTGGTTACTGTAATGAGTAAGATACTCTCAGTTCAGGAAAGTCAAGTGTCTGCAGATGGTTATTTCATTTGAATGTGCATGACTGTTTAAAAAAAAACAATGCAACATTTAATGCAGGATACAAGCCTTCTCCAGGATGTAGAGGACAGTCAGAAATGATGCCCTTTAAGTTTAATTTTAAACCGGAGAACCCAGTCACATCAGCATTATTAAATGCTGGAAGTATTCAATTATGTGCACTCAGCTGCCAATTTATTAGCGTCCCACTAAAACTAATCTAATACAGCCATTCAGCAGCCCTAGCTGAATGGAGAAAATAATGTTCAACTTATTTAGATGGCATTTTGTTGCAATTGTGGAGGTTATAGTATTTTTTTTTTTTTAAAAGGCCTGTCATGTCTGGCAGTACTTGCACTCAGAATCAGGATCTGAATGTCCCATTGTGTCAAACATATTTGCTTTTCCAGGACTCTCTATAGGCTCCTCTTGTTTGTCTTTTTCTTTTATTTATATATTTATTTATTCGTTTCTATTATTGTTCACGTGCATGTGTAATATGTCAGTGCCAGAGTTGACAGGCAGGAAGAAAAACAGTAAGTAATAAAATGGGAGAAAGGTTAAGAATAAGTGGAGGTTACAGTTTATGATACTCTGTTTATAGAAAACATTAGTATTCATATTTATTTTTGTTTGAAATACAAATATCTTTTCATTAGGGTTTCCTTTCTGGAACACATTAAATGTCCAGAAAGCAATAAGATATGTGCAGAGCAGCACAGGAAGTAACATGAAGAATGAGTCTTAGCAGACTACAGCAGTCAAAAGTACTGATCAGTCGTCAGCTTGGCAGTGAGTTAGCATTTATTTACAAAGAAAAACAAAAAAAGGTAAACAGCAGTGGATGTAATACCATTAAAACAATCAGGTCTTCTTTTGTGGGGGAACTTACTTTGTGACTAACTTCAGCATTCTTGCTTGAATATTTAACTAAACATCTCTGATGGTCGAGTTATAACATTTTAAACCATAGAAAGCTGTGGGAACTCCTGATAGTTCCCCTTAACCTTGAAAACAATGTGTTTTTGTGATATGCTGCAAATTAGATTACATTACATTACTACTCTGTATTTATTTATTTCAAACTAGACCTGTTATGCTTTTGTCTCATATTTTCTAAAGGCACATGTTCATATTAAACCAGGCAAAGGTTTCAGACCATGAGATCACTGTATATACAAGTAATCCGTGTGAAGCAAAAGCTCAGGATTCAGCTTTTTTTTTTCTTACTCACGGCTCTTTATGATGTCACTTAAAGGGGATATCTGTAATATGGTTATCTCAGGCACACAGCTCTGGCCCGTCCACCTGCTGTTCAAACCTGCTGTTTTTTTTGCAAGGGGCAGTCAGAAGAAGGGTGGCTTAAAGGGAACATGGGAGGAGCTAAAAAGATTTAATTTAGGCAATGAATAAACTGAGGGGCTAAATTGAGGGATTACTTTAAACTGTTAACATGCAAAGATACTCTAGCAAAGTGCAAGAATGAACATATGGAGCTGGAAATAAGCAGAATAAGTCCACTTTAGGTATTTTGATGATGAAATGATTGGTGGGCACGAGCGACAGGCTTTTGCGTTGCCTCCAAGCTAAGCACATCCTCCTGATTCTATTTATACTCGGCAGTGGAGTGAAATGTGTGTTTTTTCTCATAATGCTACTTTTTAATGCTTTTTTTACTGCCAACATTTCCAAACAACCTATAAAAACATTAGTACAGTCCATTCAAAATATGGATGCAAAGACGATGCAGCAGAGAAACCACAGCTTTTGTTCCAAACTGTAAGTGCTGCTGTGTGACTCGAGAAAAAATGTGACGATGTGTGCCTCAAAGATGACTAGTATGTCTGCAGAATGTTTCTGTTGTGTTATTTTTGATTTTGACCTTTACTTCACACATTGGCCTGTCTTGTCCTTTCCATGTGTTCTTCACTTTCTTCAAACAAGATGCAAAATTTTTACTGTTGTGAACTGAACTTTGATCAGAAACATGCAGTGGGATCCTCTGTGTGCCTGTTGTATTTTGAAAGAAAACTGGGAACATTGTAAGATGTCCCACAAAAATGAGCTAATGTGGTTGGACTGTAGGTCAGGCTATAATGAATAAAAATAGATTTTCTTACAGAAGGAGCTCAGTATCTGAGTCATCTAACAGTAAATGGATGTCAGAGTACATTACCTAGCAGCTACTGCTGCTGTTTTTGTGGCTTTAAGCATTTGAGAGTAATACATTCTGCTTTAAGCATACTCAATATGTTGTTTTTAATTTACTCTAAAATTGTCAGGCACCATTTTTTTTTTCTGCTTGAGTTACACAACAGAAGTGTCAGAGAGAGCGGCTTGAGCTGAAATTTATCAAAAGCTGATCAAAGAAAAGGGCCTGTCATTGAATTTCTTTTGGTTTGGGAGCACAGTAAGTGAAATAATAGCAGCTGCCCTGTAAGTAAAGATGAAGAGGTCCATTTTATGTGATTTGAATGATGTAATAGTAAAATGAAGATAGTAACTTGATGCATTTTCTCTTTGTTGTGCAGGTGAGACGGGTTTGGGCAAGTCCACTCTGATGGACACGCTGTTCAACACCAAGTTTGAAGGTGAGCCCACCCAGCACAACCAGCCGGGAGTCACACTCAAGTCCAACACCTATGAACTTCAGGAGAGCAATGTGCGCCTCAAACTCACTGTTGTCAACACCGTGGGCTTTGGAGACCAGATCAATAAAGAAGACAGGTAAGTCAGCCCTTTTTAGCTGCTTCATCTTTAAGAGAGGGGGACATCAAATTCCAGAACTTTCTTTTATTTGGATCTTTCAGTAGGAGCAATATCCATCCTCGACAATCCTGACATCTTGGGAATACTTGAAGCCTCTCTGCAGCTTACGGGTCATTCATTGCTTAACTTTCTTTCATCAGATGTCTCAACTGAAGTAGTTTCCTCATTAGTTTTGTGAAACAAAAAATAAGATGTAGCTGCTTTCCTGTCTGGCATGGGAAGCAAATCACAGCCTTAGGACATGACACTTAAGCTGCTGTATACACCCACGATTTTGTTACCAAACCTTAAGTCTGCTCCAGAGGGTAAGTTGAGGAAGAGGAGGAGACTGTGTGAACTTTGTAAGCTCTGTACAATGGGAATCCTGCGATTGTTGGAAATCCCAGGGGAAGTAACATGGGGTTAAACTATCTTATACACTGCTGCAGGCAGAATATCCTATACTTTCTACGCAAGCTGTGTGTTTTTTTGTTGTTGTTGTTTGTTTTGTTTTTTGTGTGTGTGTGTGTGTGTTTTTTTTTTCACCGTGTTTATGGGTCTGTGTTCTGGAAAGGGTGGATACCTTTTGAAGCTTCCTGTAGTCCTCAATAAATGGGGCCAACATCTTTTTCTTTTGTCCATTTTCTCTCGCATGTGTCATTGCAGATAAAGTTGAATTAGTTATTGTATAAATCAAATAGTTAAAAATTACGAACATCAAAAATCTGACCTGGTATGAGTAATGAAGTATGACTGGAAATGTCCATTTGTTAGTGCTCCCTTCCTTAGACTGGACCTTCACCTCAGACAGTTTGTCCTAACAGACAGCAAAATTGATGATTGATTCTATAAAGTTAGTTAAAAATTAATCATGTTTACCAGGAAGTTGCTCTCACATGTTCTGACTACAGGCGTTTTCACACATGCACTGCAGCCCTGAAGTTTTGTTGAAATTACCACGAGGAGAAACATGTGAGAACTCAAATGTCCAAATCTGATCTGACTCTCTTTACTCAGCTAGGTTCCTAGCAGATTGTTTGATAATGATGACTATAATTAAAGTATAGAAAAAGAGATGTTCCTACATGATTTCCCCAGAGGAGACAAAGTCTGTAGAAGGCATAGTTGTCTTCTGTGTAGCTATACTTTCAATATACCTTCAGGCTTTCCACAGATAACAGTGACTCTAGTGCTGCAATGATTAGCTGATATCCTGGATATTAATACCTTACTATTTAGATAAGAAATTTAGCTTATATTAAAAAAAAAAAAGCTTAATATTTGCTGGTTTCAGATGCTAAAATGTAAAGATCAATGCTTCTCTTTGCTGTATATCATTATAAGCTGAATGTCTGAATGTTGGTTTGACAAATCGAGTCAGCTGCACCTGAAATCAAATATGATTTTCAAACAGATATACAATTTTGATAGATAAGACAGCAAATTGATTAATCAAGAAAATATTTCCAGAAATTGAATGATCATGGATCAAACTGTTCTTCCTGTGCTGCTGTGAGTGTCCTTATGGGGTACTACGACCCTGAAGGATTGTATGTCTCTTTTTGTTGATGGACCTGTGACGGACTGGCAGTCTGTCCATGGTGTACTCTGCCTTTATCTGAACATCAGCTAGCTTTTTGTTTATAAAATAGCAAAAAGTAACTGGAAAATGCACAAACAGCATACTGCTTAGGAAGTAGACATGACAGGATCTCAGAAAGTGGTGCACTGACAAAAAAACCCAAAAAACCCACCTTTTCTGTCCCTCATCTTTTACAGCTACAAGTCCATTGTGGAGTTTATTGATGCCCAGTTTGAAGCATATCTACAGGAGGAGCTGAAAATCAAGCGCACGCTACACAGCTACCACGACACCCGCATCCATGCGTGCCTGTACTTCATCGCTCCAACGGGACACTCGCTCAAATCGCTGGATCTGGTGACCATGAAAAAACTTGATAGCAAGGTCAGCTCCACTTCACTTATTCTGACTGTCATCTTTAGTTGTTTTAAGTGTCAAAGAGTCCACTAGAAGATGTTTTGGATTGTTTTTTATTATGCAGCTAATTTGGATTTGTTGATTTTTAAGCATTTAGGCAAAGAACGGTTGTGCTGCAGCTGAATGATCTTACAGAATATCTGTTTTAATGAGTAGCTTGTCATAGATATACTGTAGGTATGTCCTTTGACACTGCATGACTGTGCCACTGAATCTGTCTTCTTCAGTCATAGGCCATAAACCTATTCCAGAGCATCTGCTTAAATGTAAATTGGCTCTGGGCTTGTTGCTGCATCGGTGTAGGTCAGCTGTGAAATGCAGTCTGCTCAGTGACTGAAGCCTGGTTTTTGTGAGGTCCTTTCCCATCAGCTTATTTGCATGGCCCTCATGGCTTTTGCACAAAGAGCCAGCTTAGCGTTTGCCAGAGCAGCTGTGCCCTCCAGCAAGCACTCACAACAGCGTGATCTAGAGCAGAGCCTCCTCTGTTTACACGTTCACCTAGAAGCACATTCAAACAGCGCTCTGCTGAAGTGTCCTCGAGCTAGACTTTGAATCCTCACCAGACGAAGGGATGCACTGAGATATTTTTGTTCACATGACCCAGAGCGTCCCTTGCTTTTAGTGAAAGGGGCCCACATTTGAAGAATAAAATATCTGGGTGTGTGTGGGCTGACACGGCACTGTAAAAATAGTTGTGTGGGAGTGAAATTTTCATTTTCCACCAGTCAGTTGTAATTTATATACGACAGTGATCCTGCCTGTTTTTTCCCACCTTCCTAGATTATCAATGTTTGGATAACATATATGTTAAAATGATTAATGTCACAGTTGGAGAAACTTTCTGTGATCTGAAACATGAAATGAAAGCTTTCTACTTTCTTTGCTGCTTTTACTATTTTTATCTCTGTACTTAAGATTGTGTTTCTGTCTGCTATGCACAAAGTCTTGAGGGGGAAGTATGAATTGAGATGATATTTTATTATTTATATATTATAACCTAAAGCCAGTGCGTTTAATGTCAAAAGGATGCTTTCTTTTAACCGGGCTTAATCACATGGCTGGACAGCAAATATGTTTTGATTTAAATTGACTATAAAAAATCATGACCTTTTCACTAATCGATCTCCTGATTCGTGAGCAATGGAGATTCACATGTGAGGGAAGAAGTTATTTTCATCATTTCTGTATTCCTCTGTGGCATGTTCCTCTTGAATGAAACAGGGAACATGTGATCAGTGCATTTTGTGCAGAAGAGTCAATTGAAGCATCAAATTCACCCTTTTTATGTAAAGGAAACCTGGGTTAAGTTGATAACCACAGTTGTGATACTTTTATCTCTTGATTAGAGTTTTATCTTTTGTCTGTAAAGCTAATTCAAAGAAAGCCTGTCTGTACTGAATTTGTTTATACTCTCTGAATGTTAAAGCGAATAATGCCCTCTCATTTTTCACATTTTCTTTTAAATTACTACTGGAGTCTTTGGGAATATATGAGTGGAATTAATGTCTAAGAAAGTGTTATGCACTCTATTACTAAACTGTAATATTACTTAATTGTAGCTACAGCTTCAGAGAGTTTTTTTTTTTAAAATAAATCAACTACTTTCTAAATTTGGACTACAGAAGTGGAAAGGCTGTGAAACTAGAATCTGCTCTATATTTAGCTGCATATCTGAAATATTTGTCTGCACCTTATTGCACTATTGTGATAACTACATGAAGGCTCGCCTCATTTTTTTTTTTTACTGCAGGTCAATATTATCCCAATCATCGCCAAGTCGGATGCTATCTCTAAGAGTGAGCTGGCCAAATTCAAAATCAAAATCACCAGTGAGCTAGTCAGCAACGGAGTGCAGATCTACCAGTTCCCCACTGATGACGAATCTGTGGCAGAGATCAACTCCACCATGAACGTAAGGCTCATTTATACTGTCATGGTTTACACATTCACCTAACAAGCAAAAGATCCACAGCTCAATCATGGATGGAGACACAAATGCCTTCATGGTTGTGTCATCCGGGATTAAAGAGTCTGCCAAATCAAACATGTGGAGCTACCTGCTGTGGCGACCCTGTGTGACTAAGGAAGCAGACGGAAGTAGCTACACTGCTTAATTCTAATTTATTTTACCAGCATAACAACATGTGATGTGGAATCAGGGCAGATGTCGTACGTGTCTCCTCAGCCTGTCAGGAAGCCGCTGCTGCAGCAAGGCAGAGTGTGTTCAGTTCACTCTGCAGGAAGCCTGCAGTGTGGGAAAGGGCCTGTGTGCACTGATAGATAATTCAAGGCTCACTTAGCTGTTTATTAGTCCTGATCTGTGCAAATGCCTTAACTATCCTTAACTGATTCTATTAGACCACTGCCTCTCCGCTCATGTTTGCTCAGCCTGACCTCAACTCTGTTCTGAGACATCATAAATCTTTGTGTTAGTACTTGCTATCTGTCTGGAAAAACAAGTTCTTAATGATCAGCTTGTGTAAGTTGAAATAATGGAATCGATGTATGCTGGCAGCACAAATACTTCTGGATTTCTTGGTAACACAGAGGTGTTTATTTATTTATTTTTGTGTGTGGAGAGAAGCTGAGGAGAATTTGCAGAGTTCTCCTCGGATGTGTTTGGCAGTACACCAACCGTGCTTTTCTTTACACTTCACAGAGCCATTTGCCCTTTGCCGTGGTGGGGAGCACAGAGGAAGTCAAGATTGGGAACAAGATGGTGAAGGCCCGGCAGTACCCCTGGGGGACGGTGCAGGGTAAGCCTGGGTTACATCCTGCACAGGAAATGAGAGCATGCTCCCTCTCATTAGGGCTGCTCTAGCCACTCCCTCCCCTTATATTGCTGCTCATCTTAAATAGCTGCTACAGACTAGCTGATAACCACTTATATAACCTCATTTAGCTGCAGTTCCATCACTGCCATCATACTGTAAATCATGGCAGCAGCAGCTTTTAGCCCCTAAAGAAATTTTATGTCGCTTTTATTGACCTCCTTGATCAATGGTGTGGTTAATGTTTGTGAAGTAGACAGAACTGTCAATACTTTAACTCCAGTTGCACTGATTTGCTCCTAAGCTGTTTGTTACAGACACATGCTGTTATTATCAAATGTGTATGCATGCATGTGTGCAGATGTTTATGTGATTCAGTCTTATTCAACACATGCAGCTTAAATGCTGTGTAATCCATAGAGATAGTGATGGAACTTGCTTGCAGTATTAGTGCGCTTCATGTTTCTTGTTTTGTCTGCTTTATAATGCTATAAAACATGAAAAATAGCCTGAAGTCTTTTTTTTAAAAAAACAAACAATTTTATTTTAAATTAGCTTTAATTTTAGTGTGATCCCTTTAGAAATTCTAGCCTTTTATACAGGCAGCCATAGGGTAAACAGAGATGCATTTCCCACGATGTTTGTCTAATATTTATGTGGATTACATCAAAAAACCCCAAAGCTTAAAGTCAGCGTTTTTCCCATATCATTAATACTTCATTTAAAATTCAGTGTGCTGGATTACTGCCAAAACAATGAAACCCATACCACCTTTTTAATGCGAATGGCCTGCAGTGTATAATATTTATGACTAAAGAAGGCTTTTGTCAGACACTGGGTCTGTTTACCCCAGACTGTCTGCATGCATACTCACATGATGTCACATGTCCTGTGGAGGCATGCTGCTCAGTTCAGTCCAGCACCAAAAATCAATACAGAAAACACAGGAGGTGAACACTGCCTTTTTATACTGCCGCAGTTTATTTGATTTACTTAATACTGTAGCTTTAAGGATGCATTAAATTATTGGTTGTAATTCAGTGATGTGTGTTTTCTCCGTTACCTCAGCGTTGTATTGAATAGCATGCGTTCTAGTGTGTTTTGTGAGACATGCACTAAGTCCCTGTGATCTGTCTCTCACAGTGGAAAATGAGAATCACTGTGACTTTGTCAAACTGCGGGAAATGCTGATCAGAGTTAACATGGAGGACTTGCGAGAGCAGACTCACACGCGTCATTATGAACTGTATCGCCGATGCAAGCTGGAGGAGATGGGCTTTAAGGACACGGATCCTGACAGCAAGCCCTTCAGGTAGCAGACTGCTTTACTGCTGCTCATTTTTGCATTCATCAGCTTATTTCTACTCCCAAGCTCACATTTACATTTTGTACTTCGAGGGCCTGTAATGGTGAAAGTTTTCATAGTATGGAGGTTAAAATCTTGAATAGCTTTATAAGATATGCTAAATTTATCATATAGGAGACACTCATTGGTTTGGTTCACTGTTTCTGTTGCTCATATTTATTCCCTCTGTCATTTTCCTCTGCCAGTCTGCAGGAAACATATGAAGCTAAGAGAAACGAGTTCATGGGAGAACTGCAGAAGAAGGAAGAAGAAATGAGGCAAATGTTTGTCCAAAGAGTTAAAGAGAAGGAGGCTGAGCTCAAAGAAGCAGAGAAAGAGGTAGGTATCAGCAGTATAACCAGTGTTTATGTGAGCCAGATACATTTCTGCTTTCATTTTTAAAACACAAAACAACTGTGTCTGTTTCTTGTCACACAGCTGCACGAGAAATTCGACCGTCTGAAGAAACTCCACCAGGATGAGAAAAAGAAGCTGGAAGAAAAGAAGAAGTCTCTGGACGATGAGGTCAACACATTCAAACAGAAAAAGACTGCCGCAGAGCTCTTGCAGAGTCAAGCTCAGCAGGCAGGGGGCTCCACCACACTCAAGAGGGACAAAGAGAGGAAAAAGTGAGTATTGTTATCCCCCTCCGTGGCTTTACCCTCACAGGTGTACCACTGGCTGTATGACTGGAGTATGAAATGGATTTGGGAGGGTGTTGACAAGCCAGTGACAAATAACTGACTTCAAGGTTTTATAACAGTGTGTATTGGAACGTTCATATCAATATCTCAGTGGTTTATCTGCCACCACTTGTTAATAACCCACCTTGGATTTGTATAATTTGATGCTAATCCACATTAGATTTGTAGAACTGAAAGGCTCAGGCAAATCCTTATAAACAGACTTTCACACTGCTCTTTATTTCAGCGAGGCAGATGAATGTTCCAGTTTTCCCTCCATATAATAACAGAGATTGTAGTTAGCACTAAATTCCACGCTAAGTGAGCTGACCATAACTCATCACCAGTGTGGAGAAATACGAGGAGGAGAGAGTGGGGAGGGAGACTGGTGAAAATTACAATCTGTCCTCAACTAAATAGTTGAAAAGTAGCCAACTGTCAGCAGAGTTACATGAATGAATTTCAGAAATCATCGCTCTGCAATTAAGCGTTGCTGTTGGTTCACCACGAAATCACACACTCTCAACACATGTGTGTAAACAGCTTTACACACATGTGCAATAGCCAATACTTTATACACTTTTCCAAATGCTTTGGTAATAGATCTGACATTCTTTTGTTTATACCATGAGTTTAGTGAGACTGAGACTGGTATTGTGTGTGCAGCCTGATGTGTTATTGACATTGTTGGTCCCTTCATGATGCTAATCAACTCCTGGTTATGTTAAAGATGATGTGCCTGTTGGAAAAGGAAGAAGACACTTGCACTGAGAGGTTTCTTGTTGCTTTATTTCCTTCTTGCTAATTTATTTTCTTCACAGCCATTCTAATTTTCTTCTTAGGTTCTGTCTCAGGGTCACAAATTAAAACTGACTAGAGGGGTCTAATAAAGTTTTTTTCAGTCCCCAGGAGACACACTTATTTATGATGCTTGTTGTG
The DNA here is from genome assembly GCA_015107715.1 of Tylochromis polylepis. Taxonomy (NCBI): domain Eukaryota; kingdom Metazoa; phylum Chordata; class Actinopteri; order Cichliformes; family Cichlidae; genus Tylochromis; species Tylochromis polylepis. Next base: position 51,896 of record VVHJ01043482.1, on the reverse strand, counting down.
TTTTGAATGTGTCCTGTGAGTGCATGTGTCACCTATGTTGCATCCGTAATGTTTTCCAGTTAACTCCTCCCACACTTGCTGCATGCTGCGTGAGGCACCTTTTCTGGTAAGACCCCCTTCTTGAGTTACACCGCCAACAGATGTAAAAAAAAAAAAAAATATATATATATATATAAATATTAAAACTCTGAAGCTTCTGGGTCGCTAATGCAATCA
>VVHJ01043482.1:0-47927 GCA_015107715.1 Tylochromis polylepis | reverse complement strand
TTTTTTTTTTTTTTTTTTTTTTTTTTTTTTAAATTGTTCTTATTATGAAGGCACATTTTAAAAGTCAATCATCGTAATGTCCATTGTCCTGCAGGGACCAGTGTTATTTGTATCAGTGTTGCGCATATATTAAATTTTTAAAAAATAAAATAAAGGCCAATTTTTCACCAGATATTACACCTGTGACCATAATCATTGTCTATGACAAACATTGCTTTATTTTAGGAAATTAAGTCGAGGTTTATTTAATAAATGGATGAAATAGTTACGTTTAATTTGTGAGACAGATGTTCAGATTATTATCAGGGGCTTGCAGTGAATAAATGTTGGTGCCAGTAAATTGCACTTGGGCGAGGTCACTAGCCAGCTTGTGTCCTAGCTTTGTTTAACGATTTTTATTGAAAGACAATCTTTAGGTGTGTTTACTTCATGGCCCTCAGATCAAATAGGTGTCTGCTGACTTAGTTTATACTTTATTGTTCCACCACTTCAAGGTTCAGGTTTACTTTTATCACCTCTTGAAAGAGGGAATTGTCTGGGGTTGAAAGTACTCCTGCCTTAACTCGCATAATTCCACATGATACCAGGGTCAAAATACTTCAACAGAAGATCCTTTCCTTCCTCGCAATCCTCAGCTCATTGGTCTGTGTGATTTCACTTTCCTTTGCAGTAATCCCTGGCTCTGCACTGAGTAGGTCCTCAGCCCTCAAGCTTTACTAAAGGACCAGCCTTTGTGGGTACTGAGTACCTCAAGTGTGACCAGAGGCTCTGTGGACCCCCCGTCCCTGCACGGTTTTCTTATTCATTACCTGCTCTGCTATAATACGTGTTAACGTCTATGTGCTTCAATGCTGCTTTAAACTCACTTTGAGCAATCTAATCCACGATATGTTGCCTTGGCTTATGCTTACATGTTTACTTTTTGTGTTGTTGTGACTAATACCTTTTCCACTTCAGTTGTGATGGAGAAGACATGCACTTATTCATTTATTTAAATTTTTGTGCACCTGAATGACCACAGATAAGACATGGGATCGTAGCACGGGCTGTACCTTTTATTTCACTGTTTAAAAACTCATGGCGTGGACACAATATAATCGGGTGTTTTATTTCTCAAAGTGTATTGTTTGAATGACTATGATCGCCAAGATTTAATTCAAAACCTAATGATTTTCTCTCCTTGATATGAATCGCACTTCTGAATCTTTTATTTGTGAGCGTTTTTACTTTGGCTTCCTCCCTCTAACTGCCCGCTCTTTTCTCTTTGTCTCTTTAGCTTCTTTTAATCTGTCTTGACCACCTGAAGAGGGGATTGCAGCTTCAGCAAGAACTAAGCACCCTTTACCTCTTCCTGTTTTTCTCGCTGTATGAACCTTTTACTCTCCCCATTGCATCTACTTTGGTTGAATATGGCCTTAATGTGGACTCGCATGGTATTTCTGACCACCTAAGGATGGTTAAAAGCTGGGCAGGTCAGGAACCGGGCACAATTTAAATCTGCTATCATGTCTTAATGTATATAGAGAGACTTGTAGTTCATAGAAGTCGTCGGGTGGGACTCACACACTTTTAGGACTCACAAAGTAAGTCATTATTTGACCTTTAGTTGAAATAAAATTGCTGTGACCTGCACTATGCACTCATCTGTTCAAGAGAATTCTCAACCCAGAGGCGTTAGGATAAAATGACAGTGAATCATGGAGGCTTGCTTTTAAAATAAAAGAACAGAAGCACTTAATACACTATGTGTAATGTGTTAAAGTGGTACAGAATAATGAGGACGTCCTCTTCCCTTGTTTTCTGCACATCTAAATTAATTAAGAGTCATAATCATGCAAGAGCCAAAGCAATGTTCATGGTGCCCATGTTTACATGTCACTGCTGAATACCATGGAGGTCACATGTCATGGCCTTTTACTACACATTGTGCTTTAATATTCACCAGCCTACTCTATATTTTGCATGCATCTCGCTCTCTCTCTCTCTTTTTTTCATTACTGCAATGATCTTTGACCTGCTTGTTTTTAACCCTTAATAACAAAGTTTTGCTATCTGTTTTCCTTCATTGCTGTTTTCCTCAAATCGGTGCATATAATTCATGTACATTTGCTCTGTCCTATGATTTCAGCTCCCACTTTGCCAAATGTTAGTATAAGATGGAGTTGAATTGAACCCCAGATAGGAGTATTAAAAAAATACTCGTGCATTTATATAATTTATAAGGATATATTTTGTGTATCGAAGTGGAGACTTGTTGTTTATTACCTATGATCTTTGGACGTGACTCTGAGTGTAACATTTTGGTGTCAGGAATTGCCATACATTTTTCTAGTATCAGTCATCACCTCTTGTAGTCAGAACCTCTCCCACACCTCAAATTATTCTGGATCTTACTTTAGTTTGATTCCATTGATGTACATTTTGAATAAAAAAGGTGATCCAAATATTTGACGCTTCTGTGTGTCATTTTCAACAGTGGCTCTCAAACTGAGATGATTAGCGCTGTTGCCTCACAACAAGACGGTCCTATGTTCAAATCCAGTGCAGGGTCTTTCGCTGTAGAGTGTAAATGTCTTTACATGGGGTTGGGTTCATTAGTGATTCTAAATTGACTTGTTATTTGTCTCTAAGTGTTTGGGGCTTGGTTTTGTCTTTTGTCATTTTCACTTTCTTTGATGACTACAGTCAAATCCTAAAGTTGTGTCTCTTCATAAGTTCATCTATTTTGAAGTATTTCTCTGGATTCATTATATATATATTTACAAGAGATATGTGGAGACATAGCAGAAATATGCAATTTGAATTAAATAAAACTTACATAGATGCAAAAACTAAGCTTGACTATTAAAGAAAAATGCTGTTAAATATACTGTAACGTTCTCAGGGCTATTATTAGGCTATACATACACAATGACAGCAAATTATCGTGTCACACTGTAAAATAGTGGATGGACGAATATAATTCAGAGGAAAATACTGCACTTTTTACTGTTTTGTCTTGCTTTATGACTTATTTATCAGCTACAGTTACCAGTAGCTTTGCATATATAAGATGTTGTTATCACTGGTTGATTAGACGTCTATATTTAGTTGGGCGAAGCGTTGCTGGAAATGACATAAGCTAAATAAATTTAATGTCCCAAGAATTAACGTAATGATAATTCCCACTCTTACAGATGGAGTAGTTCCTTCCAGTCCCACTTTGTCCTGAAGGAGGCAGTGTAAGCGAGGATGTGCATATATAAAGAAAGAAAGAACCAGTATGTTTATTACTGATTATATTATGGATTAAATTACTAAACCTTTTTTAAATCGTTGACCACCTGCAGCATTGAATTGCTGCTCATATTTTAATGCATATACAATACAACACTGTACAAAGGTTCTAGCTCACTACCTGCAAAATTGTGGTTTCTATAGGCCTCCAAATCTGGAGATGACGTGACAAAACTGACATGGAATGAGCCAACTACTTTACAGTCTCAAGTTTTCAAGTTCATATTAGTCTTGCAGTACTCGGAGAGGTGTGCCATCAACCCCAAATTCATTCTGCAACATAACCACAACAGAAAAATGCAACCAGAGTCAGAAAGAACTGTTTACAGCATCAAGCAAAACAAGACCGGTTCATACAGTCTGACACAGAGGCACAGAGATCATGTCTGCATAATGGAGTCCATCCAGGATGATGTGAAGAGACAGAGGAGACAAGACGGACTAATTCCAGACAAAATGGCAAGTATAACTTCCTGTCAAGTACCTAATTAAAAGGTAAAGTTTGGCTATTGGTTGGACTTTTTTTTTTAATTTTCCATTAACTACACTTTTTGTAAAGTTGAATTTGTATAAATTATTCATTCTGCATAGTACTATAAATGTAGTTTTGCAATACTTATGTTCATTTATATGGCTAACATGGTGAATTTGGTTTTGCTTGTATCAACTGTACTATCTGACTCAAGAAGAGAGAATATGTATTCCCTCCCTGAATATTAAACCATGTTTTAACTAGAAGTACAAAAATAAATGTGCAACAATTTCTATATAATACTACTACTTAGATAAATATAAAAAACAAACACAAAAATTCCCATATTATTATTATTATTATTATTATTATTATTATTATTATTATTATTATATTGAATTAAAATTACTGACTTAGTCTTAACTATCAGTGGACAAAACAACTTTAAAACCACACAGGTTAATTGAACAACAATAAATTAAGTCAGTGACACTCCTCGATGGCAGCTGTCTCCCTGGGGAGCAGCATGCACCCTGCAACACAAGAATAACCTCTCAGGAGCAGCTCCAAGAACAAGACAAAGAGTCCAAAGTTTTGGCCATGCTTAAAACTCTGGTCATCCTAATTGTATTCAGCATCTTTGGGATAATCAAGAATCCTCCAAGAATCCTGCAGAATTTCACTATTTTCCCTTACAGTCCTCTGTTTAGAGGACTGATTCATTGATCGCGCATTTGAAATTTATGACATAAACATTAGACCCAAAAATCCAAACAGGTTCAATCAAGGTCATTACTGTGTGTCATGCAGAAAGTGTGTTGCTGTTTTTTACAAGGCACAGACACTCCTTCATGTATGGCAAGTAGTGAGAAGAAATAAAACAGTGACAAAAAATTTTACCCTGAAACTTCTGATTCTTTATCAAAATTTAAAATAAGGTATAATGCAATAAGGTGTTGAGGATGCATCACTTGGAGGCTGTCATTCCGAGTGAGGTGTACACTGAACCAGCCGGTCACGAACAGCACAGATAAAGTGTGAAAATGACAAACACAATTAAGAGTGGACATATTGAGACCACATAGTACCTTGTTATGAACTTACCTTTCATCAGAGAAACAATCAGGAAACTGATATTTATTTCTTCCATGGTGCACACAAGTAAGTCAGTCCATCACACCTCACTACTCTGTTGACCCTGGGATTGGCTGATGGCTGAAGCTCATACAAGCAAAGTTCAATCATCATTCTCTCTCACCACTTAGTCAACAAAACAGAACTGAGACTTTACTTCCTTACCTGGGATCACTTGTCCTGATTTGCTTGTCCTGTTGGAAATTCTCAATTTTGTCTTGAAGGCAGGGAAAAACTTGTGTTACAAGGGTGAGTGCAGGCTGTATACTAATACGTGTGCTGTAGGTGATAATGTCATCCCTAAGCGTCTGATGAGTCAGAGTAGCTGTACATCTCTCTTGTGCCTTCCCAGCAGCCTAGGTCCACATTTCCATACTTGTCATCAGCATGGTTGTCCCTGCTGAGGCACAATGTCCCCTTTGATGGGACTTCTAACAGCTGTCTGGTTCACATCGTCCTGTTGTGGACCCACCTCTCCCTCCAGCAGCAGCTTGATATGTAGTTGCAGTCAGGGGTTCTGGCACAGATGCTGTAGCTTTGATAGACTGGTAAATGGTTAGCTCTTTGTCTTTTCTCTTCTTCTGTAGGGCTCTGAGGAGACTGTCAGTGTGACCTTGCACAGGGCTGTTATGGCCTCCCTGTACGCCTCACTGTCACAATCATCCCCATCATGATGTCTGCTGAAGTCTCATGCTTCCCAGAAGTTTATATTTTTTTTTCCCAGTTATGAGTCCTGGCTTCTTTAGTATGAGCTTCTGACCAGGGTCAAAAGATTAATAGAGGCTGTACATTGGTGCGTGCCACTTAAACTGTGGGCATTTAAGGGACATGTGGAAGGTCTGCACATTGCTGTCTGGTGTAGTGGACTGTGGTAGAAAACTTGATGTGGAGGCGATCATGCTTTCTGATGAGTCAGCTTGTTGATGTGAAACCTCCAGTGTCAGGCTGTGGTTGATAATGAATCACTGGAAGAGTCTGCAGGCACTGTGCGCTCCTCACCATCTCTGTTAAATGGTGGGGGTGGAGGTGGAGTAGGTGTAGCCATTGAAGGGGCACAGTCAGGGTCACAGTCCACACTGAGGCTCTAACGAGCGATACAGACAAGAACTTTCTCTGACAAAGTTTTCAGTTTTTTCCTTAGCTTTTTTTTTCTGTGCCTGCATTCTGCGTCATGCTTCCACATATTTAATGCTTTCAGGTGAGTTTGTATTTCTTTTTCTCTTGTATTCTACCATCTATTATTCCCTCCAATTGCATTTGCTGTCCCATGCTGATTGTTTGTCCTTGCAGAAATCCAGAATGTTTTATCCAAACACGAAAAACCCTGATCACTCTATCCACATATTTTCTCTTCACATAAACCACATTTGGAGACAATCCAACTCTTGATTGGTGATTTTCTTTACCAGACTTGTTTCCCATACTCACAAATGTCCAGTTTTGTCTATCTGACGTGCCTAATCTCTACTCTCGAGGCAATCGTCACCACAGATCCAAACTGTTTTTCACCATAGTTTGGTGGGTAATCAATGCAGCAAGGAGGACCCGGTCCTCAATTACTCTCTCCCTTTGAAAACAATTCCCAGTGTTCCTGGAACACAGCATTTACTCACCCCTGTAATCACCTTTTGACCAGATGTGAACACAGAGAAACAATAGTTTTTCTGTCATCCCCCCCCCCCCACAAATTATAACAGTTTATTTCAGGTTTCTTGCCATTTGAGGGCATTGTGCTCCATCCCTGGAAATCCCCGTGGAGATGGTCTGCTGTCCAAACGGTCAGGCTTCTCATCTCTCAAATACGTGAGGTTAGAGGCTGGAAAGCTTTCTTTCCAGATCCGTCAAAGCCAAGAGATCCCACTTCTGACACCAACCAAGCTCATTCTGGAAATCTGAAAGAAATTGAGGTGCACACAACCAGGTTGTCCTTATAAGTTGCATTTACCTTTGCAAAGGGATCAAACAACAGTAAAAAACAAAATATGGCAGCAGTCTACATGGCATTTGACAAAAACAAATGGTAAGCAACACTGTGTAATAAAAGTTAATTGGTACATCAATATAGTGATGAAAATTTGAACCAAAAACTTCTAATTCAGATTCATAAATCCATAAGACCTGTTGTTAATTTTCAGTCCAGTTCTTGTGTCATTTCCCTGTTTCACTTAATCGAGAATGGATTCTTGACAGCAGACTGATCATCTGATGCATTTAATGACTAGTTATTATTAATCTCTGTCTTCCTCCCCACTCCCAACCAGACGTGGCAGATAACCGTCTGTCCCTAAGCCTGGTTCTCTGGGAGGTTTCTTCCTATTAAAAGCAAGTTCTTCCTTCCCAATGTTGCCAAGTGCTTGGTCATAGAAGGTCATTTGATGGCTGGGGTTTTTCTATTACAATATAAAGCACCTTAAGGTGACTGCTGCTGTGATTTGGCCCTATATAAATGAAATTGAATTGGAAGTCTCTCAGTTCCTGGACATGACTTTCAGATACTATTGATTATTCATTATTTTCTTTTCCAAAGGCCTTCCACTTCTTATTTGTCTTATACTAATTGTCCACTTTCCAGCCAAGTTTTCAGCTAATAAGTCTTTGGTAATCACCTTGTTGGCGCAAAAATATGAGTATAGGTATGTCAGAATGCTACATTTGACATTTCTGAAGATTAAACTAAATAAATTTAAACAAATCGTGTTTTCTTCAGCCTGGTGAACTATTGCTTTGAACACCATAAAAATTCCAAGAAAGTCTGGCTCACTGGAAGCAAAATACAAAAAAATGAGAGGAGGCTCAAGACTGTTGCAAAGTGCTGCAAACACAAACCACGAGAGCCTGTTTTGTACGCTACATGTGCGCTCTAATAATCGGACGCAATGCATTCTGGGGCGGTGCGGTGACAGACGCCATGATTTTGCTGTAGCTGGACCAGAAAATGGATGCTTCCTGCTAGCTGAATGGGTAGCTGTAGCTCCAAGCTGGTTTTTGGCAACATTTTCCACTACAATTTTTCAGGAAAGAGTTAGTAAGGGAAACAAACCTGCCAGACGGTTTCTTCTTAGGTCTTTTTTGATCCTTTAACTGTTATCAAAGAGTGTGATCAAGTTTTTGATGCGGAGCTGGGTTAGCTGGAAGCTACAAAATCAGCTAGCAGGCTAATGCTAGCACGATAATAATAATAGCCGGTTGATCGTAAGAATAAATGCGCTCTTTCCAGCTCAGTTAAAAGACAGGTGTATATGTAGATGGGATCAAAGGCTACACCTTAAGGTAAGAGCACTACACTGATATCTAATGAGACACTTAAATGTTGATAAATGTGGTGTTTAGCTTGTTCAACGTGTTTGCTTGTGAGGGATGGACCCTGCATAGGATGGATCCTGTCGGTGTACTGCGTCACTCTGTCGAGGCGATTGTGATGGCTTGAAATCCAGTTGTTTTCTCACACTTCAACATCGATAATAGGCTTAAAATATAAAGTACTGCATTTTAATGTTTTGCCCATTCACGGATTTTGTATTTTAGTCTCTACGTGTTGCTGGGAGACCGTTTTCTCTGCTAACCGCATGGACTGCGTTACCTTCAGCTATTTGTGTCTGTGGATCAGAAAGCATGTGATAGGATGCGAGGAGAGAAGCTGTGATACTGTGAGAGAAAGTCAGGAGTGACAGAGGAGTATGTGAGAATGGTGCAGGACATGAGACAGGGATCCTCTCTAAGCCCCTTCTTGGTTACAGTGATGGTGGGCAGGTTAACAGATGAGGCCAGGCAGGTGTCTGGCTAAGGTGTTCGCAGACGACATTATCTTTAGGGACCGGGTAGAGGAAAGTTTGGGGATGTGGAGGTATGGAGTGATGAGAAGTGATAGTCAGCAGAAGCATCACGTGTGTAAATGAGAAGGAGACAGTGAAGATACAAGGAGCAAAGATTGTGAAGGCAAACGAGCTTTAATACTTAGTCAACCATCCAAAACAATGGACAGTGCACAAGAGAGGTGAATAACAAAGTGCAGGCAGACTGGAGCAGGTGGAGATGAGTGGCAGAAGGATAGTAACAAGAGTGAAAGGTAAGGTTTACAAGATGGTAGTGAGAGCTGCTGTGATGTATGGTTTGGGGATGCTGGAACTAACAGGAAGACAGGATGCAGAGCTGGAGGTGGAAGTGCTTAAGATGCTAAGATTTTCACTAGGAAGGACCAGGACGGACAAGATTATAAACAAGTATATCAGAAGACAGCTCAGGTTGAGCAATTTGGAGTCAGAGTTAGAGAGGCAAGTCTGGGATGGCTTGAAAATGAGCAGAGGTGGGATAGTGGATATATCGGATAAAAGATGTTAAATATGGGGCTGCCAGGCAGGAGGAGTACATGTAGAAGGTTGGTGTGACAGAGGAGGATGGCAGGTATAGGGTGAGATGGAGGCAGATGATCCAACGTGGTGACCCCTAAATGGAGCAAGAAGACGATCACCTCTGGTTATTTATGCTGAAACTGTAACACACACACATTTGCCTAATCTCTCTGAAATCTTTGGCCCCATTAACAGGTATGGCCTGGATTTGACTTGGACGGTGCTGGTTATGGCAGAAGGGACGGACCCTGGCGAGATGCCCTCCTTTGAGCCAAGTCCCAGTTCTGAAGCAAAAAAGAGACATATTTCTTCTGATGGCAGTGAGTGTTTATCTGGGTTGCTGTCATTTTCTGTTTCTGTTTTAACATGCCAAAGCTATTCCTGGACATCAGCCATCAGCAGGACTTAAATTCATAGTTTTCCCCATGATGTGATTATCAGATACAACAGGTTTCCCGTGTTTGGCAGCAACATGATCTTAATTAAAAACAGGAACAAAGATGGTGTTCTTGGTTTGGTCTTGTTATGTTCACCAACAAGACCAAACCAAGCTGCTAAAATACACAGTCAAAATGTTGGATGAGAAAATAAAATAAATGTAATATTACTACTAATTTGAAGTTCATTCTGTATCTTCCCATCATCCAACTCTAGCAAAATGGCCTCACCATGGACATGACAGATATCTGTCAGTGCAAGTCTACTCAGTCCTTTATAATAGGGCTATCATAGCTGTGCACTGACCCCATGCAGACCCTAAGTTTTCGCAGTTTACTGTTACCGGGGGAAACTGGTCTGTGCGCCATTCTTGTTTATGCTGTTATTGGGTCCTTCAGTCAGCTGCAGAGGAGACAAAGAGCTGAAGTAAAATTTATAGGTTTCATACACATAATCCTTCACTCTACATACCCAAATATCCACGCAGGTGGACACAAATGTGGCATCATGAATCCCACATAGGTCATCAGGATATGTTTCCAAGCACCACTCAGCACTGACAATAGGTGTGCTCCGATGTCACTATAATGGCAGCCTCAGTGGTTCAACCAGCACTGACTTTTGCAGACTCCTTACTACTAACAATAATTAATTTAATTAATAAATCACTCTAATTTCATAGGGATCCTATATCCAATTATTGACATTGAAATGCACACGCATCAAGAGTTCAGGAAGATAGGATCTCCTGTTATTAATTGTGTTTAATAGTAATAATAAGAAAATGTACACACAGTTGCACAGCTGCCAGCACTACTGTTTAGATAAATGCAAAGTTCAGCAGTTGAGCACACAGCTTATGTGCTGACAGAAACGATTAAATATACCTCACCAGGCTCACAGGGAATAGCAGAGGAAACCTGAGTCAGAGGTGTGTTTTAACGCTTCAGGTTTCAGCAACATTGCAGCTCTCTATTTTAAAAGTATAATGACAGTTCTATGTTTTGTTGTTGTTTCCAGACCAGGGATGCAATAGGTGAATGTCGATATTCTGCAATGAAACTATCTGTAAATAAGATGACATTTACTGATTGCAGTGGCCAGTGTTTTTTTCTTTCCTTTAATTTTTATTATTTAGTTTTGAAGAAGCAAACAGACATGTAGCCAGATCACACAGCAGTATTTAGCATACATCTGACATGCACATGTAAAAATCGATGATGAGAAAAAAATCTATTATATAGACATTTGTCTTAAATGGCCAAATCATTTGGTGTATTAGTTAAATGTAGATTATCAAAACTACAGTCAGTCTGAAAACCTAATATGGCTCAGCTCCTCACAGCATTAACGTGTTGTGCACCACCTCTTCATGTGTGAATTATTAAAGGCATGCGTTTATGAACCTGACAATGAATGCCACCCTAATTAAAAATAATAATAAATTATCTCCCTGTTTTATAAAAGGCCTCTTTATGACTTTATTGTAAACATCTGTGATTATCTGAGTCCCTTTTTTCCCCTTAATTGCTTACTTGTGTCATTTTATTGCAGGAGAGGAGCCCATGAGAAAAATGCCTTTGACGAAATTTGGTTCCAGACCTCGATTTGAGCCTGTGCACTTTGTAAGCGGTGGGAGCAGCGGAGGAACCTATGCTGATGAGAAGGAGAACGATAAGGAACGCAGGAGAAGCGAGTTGTACAGTCCGAGGGACTCTGAACATTTTTCATACAACAGCAGCAGCAGCAGAGCACAGGGATCCTCCTCCATGAGGCCCGCTTTTGACAGAGTGCCATCATACACATCTGACTCCTGGGGTTCCCACAGGGACAGAGAGAGAGACAGAGACATTTCTTCAGGTAGTGGGTTGGGTTATGGAGGTCGTGGGTCGTCGTCAAACTTCTTGGCAAAAACACAGCAGGAGTACACAGCAAAATATGAAGCCCAAAACTTTCGGAGTTCAGACTCTTATTCTCAGCCACCAAGGTACAATGGGTATGGGGGAGGGGGGCGATCAGGAGGCTGGGATTCAGGACGTCAGGGTTTGGGCTACAGCCATCAAGACAGGCCGTCATCGAGCAGGCTGTTCACCAGAGTCTACAACAGCCCAGGGAGGAGCAGTCCTAATGTTTCTCAGTTGGGCTCTTCATTGCAACCCCTTCCAATATCTCAGCCAACATTAGATGAGAAGCAAAGGCTGATTGCCAATGTAGCATCTGCACTGGCTGTTGCTTTTAGGGACCCTATGTACATGACTGGAAGTGACTCACCAAACTATAATTTCATGTTGAGCCGTAGCATCCAGGCCTGCAAAACCAACCCCGAGTATATTTATGTGAGCCTGAAGGATATTCCTCAGGCTGACCTACCAAAGAACAAGAAAGTACCGACTGACGGCTACGCCTGTGAACTGAGATGCCAGGGTGTGTATCTCGCTACCGGATACTCCGGAAGTAAAAACGGGGCGAGAGACAGGGCCTCTGAGCAGGCTGTAAAACTTTTCCTAAAACCAGTGGAGGTTCGTGTCGTGCAGCGTAAATTCAGACACACCGTAGTTAATGACATGGTCGTGTGCCAGCTGCACAGCCCAACACCAGCGTTTTTGCCTGCACTCCGCAACCCGGAAGATAAGCCGACACCTAGCTCCAAGGGCCAGTACGAACCTGACAAGCGTAAGCACTGGACAGAGTTTGTGGTGTTGGACAATGCTCACGATGCCATCTGCATACTGAACAACTCTGCAGCTTTTAATCGCATGAAGATAGACTATAAATTTGATCTGCTTCCCAACAGCAGTACATGGCTGTGCAGCGTTTTCCTGCAGGGCGAGCTGGTGGCTCAGGCGATGGGCACCAAAAAGAGCTCTAAGCACGCAGCAGCGCAGGAGGCGGTCAGGAAACTTCGCCTGAACCAAGCGCAACGGCAGCAGCAGCAGCAGATGCAGCAGCAGCTGCAGCAGCAACAACAACCGCAGTCTCAGTACTCCAGAGGAAATATTCAGTCAGAGTCTGGTGGACGATTCGGGCAGCAAGGTGGCAAAAAGAAGCTGAGCGAGCTGGTTATCCTGGAAAACTCTGACAATGCAATCTGCATTATTAATGATACCGCTCAGTTTAATAAAGTGACTGCAGATTACAAGTTCACAGTTCTGCCCGATCATCGCTGGAAGTGTGAAGTTTACTTAGAAGGACAGTATGTCGCAGCAGGAATTGGGCCAAAGAAAATAGTGAAGCACATTGCAGCGGAGGAGGCTTTAGCCACACTGAGACAGACGCAGGCTGTGGTCAAATCCAACTTAAGAAAGGAAGGTCACAGCGACGCCATATCACGTTCTCAGATCATGGGTCGCTCAGGCGAAGAGGCCACAAGGCAGGAGATAAAGGAAGACAACATTGGAAACCAGCTGCTCCGGAAGATGGGTTGGAAAGGAGGCGGTCTGGGCCGAGACGGGGAAGGAATTGCGGAGCCAATCAGAGTGAAGGAGCAGTTCTCGAGAGAGGGTTTGGGTATGGACACGGATAAAACCGCAAATCAGCTCAGCAAGCGCGACATCGAGGACATCATTCGGAACTATGCCAGTTCAGACCGCCAGGACGACCTCCGCTTCTCCACTGACCTCACCAATGACGAACGCAAGCAGATCCACCAGATATCCCAGAAATACGGGCTGCGAAGCAAGTCGTACGGACAGGGACGGCAACGCTTCCTCGTCGTCAGCCGCAAAGTACACAAAGACCAGCTCATTGGTCAACTTCTACAGGAAGGACAGGTGGGCCGATATGAGCTTGTGAAACCTCAGGCCTCACACTAATTTGCATGATGAGAAAAATCATATTTTTTTTTTTTTCTTAATGGACGCATTCATCGTCTTGGACGTGAAGGCAAACCGCACTCAAGCATACCTGCTGTGTTTGTACTTGTGTTACAAATTTGCAGCACATGTTAATAAATGAGAATCTTTCAGGTATCTCTGGTGGTTTCCGCATTCCTTTGCCATGAACTATATTTTAGCTATAACAGGGGCTGTAGGATGGATTTTGTCTTTTTGTCTCTCCTGCTTTTCCACATGAGCTTGTGGTCAGTGCATTGTGGTATCATATCCTAATGACGCTCCTGTTAATGCAATTATTTCCAGTTTAAAAAACAAACAAATTTAGGCTTTTGTCACCTTTTGTTTTGTTCTGTGACTATTTAAGAAACCTGGCAGAATATGCAGCTTTTCTCACTGCTTGTTTGTGAACATTGGTAGACAGTTAACTCATCAAAGACGAGGATTATAGCGGCATTAACATCAAACTGTAGCTAGGTGCTCATACCAGTCTCACTGTAGTAATAAGGCATCTGTATTCAGCAATACCTGCAATGTTGTTTGCTATTTCAGAACATGGAGATCATTTTACAAATACAAGAGCTGCATCCATGAGCAGAAAATCTTCACGTTGTAAGCTGTGATCTTTGTTAATGTCAGATGTGTTGGTTTATGTGAGTACAGTCAACGTGTCTGCTTGTTTTCACAGCTGTAATGACTGAATAAATTAAAACTGAGAACCATCAAAGAGGCTGAAATGAATTCAAATATTTTGTTCTTCTGGGTTAAGAAATAAGCAGCACACAAATGGTGTATATTTATTTTTATTTACAAGAAAATGTACAGTTTGTTACATGGGTTACCGGTGCAAAGGTTTATAATCTGAAAATGGACAACATCCTGTTTAAAACAGTGTAAATCAGCTTTTTATGGCAGCTGATTTCCAAGATTGTAAAATAGCATAGAAATGTTCACACAGCTTTAAAAAGTCAGCATTATGAAACCAAGTTAAGTGCTTGGACAGGGTACTAAATATCCTGTTTCTGTATTGAAGAGGGACATTTGTGTTTAGATTTTTTTTCTTTTTTCTTTTTTTAAATCAAAGGCATGGCTTTACAAGAAAAGCTGAGAGAGAAAATGACCCCCAAAAAGGCATCTGCTGAGTTGTTAGAGGGATGGATATCCATGCCAGGTTAATTTTTGATCCCTCTTAAAGGCTTTTGATAGGCAGAGACAAAACCAAGAAGAGTGAGGCCCAAAACACCCAAGAACAGCTTTGCTTTTTGTTTTTTGTAAATATGAACTGCCAGTATCTACACAGCAAACCACACAGCAAGCACATCTAAGTATCTGTCGCCCCATCATCCGACCACATTACTTCATGTATGAATAAATGGGTAGAAAAGTGACAGCTGAGAGAAGAGAGAAAAAAAAAAATGTTGGGGCATGTAGCACGTAACCCGGATATAACAAGGTACATTAACTTTTACCAAACATACGCTATTGCCCAACAATAGCATTCAGCAGGAGTGAATGCCACAACACAACGGCATACAAACTTTGCAACAGTTAGGGGGACAAATATACCGAAGGATTTTAAGATGTGTCATTTCGTTTTGGTGAGATCGGTCAATTTTCTTGATCGGTGTTTTCTTGTTTCTGGGCTGGACACTGTTCATACTCCAACGATAACGGGGGTCAACAGTCACGCCAACTCTGTTCAACAATAGCAGAAACCCTTTTCTCGTACTCCCGTTTGTTTTCCTGGTAGAGCTGGGCTGCTTGGCTGTTGGCAGGACTGTTTGGGTTTGGCTCATCCAGTAAAGACTTTAAATACACAACAGAGAAAGCCTGTGGGTTAGGTTTCTAATAACATTTTATGATATAAGAGTCACATCAGAGCTGCATATTCATTACTGTAAGGTGGAAGGATACCTGTATTGAAGTTAAGATTGAAGACACATCATAGGTTGGACTCCAACGATTCTGAAGAATATCTAAGCATATGCTGCCGTCTGCATACACTGCAAAAGAGCATTGAAGACCATACAATGTTAAAACTTTAGGCTGTGATTATTTTAACTTCTTTAAATATCTCAAACTGAATCTGTTAGTAGATACCATTTGGATGAAACATTTTGGAGACAAATCGCACTGTTGGAGGTTTATTTGGATATTCCTCTGTGAATTCAATGGTAAGTTTGAAGGTTCCTGAGAGAGAGAAGTAATGGCATAATGTGAATTAAAATACATAACAAAACAGAATTGTTTGGATATAGAGTGCCATGTATATTGATAAGAGGAGTGTCTTCTTTCCTTTCATTTATTCTTGTTATTAATGTTTTTCAAATATTAAAAAGTTTCAAGATTAATAAATACATTGATTTAGATCAATAAATTACAGTACTCAAGTTAATATGTGACCTCTTCGACTGTCAAACTCTAGGGCAAAATTTCATCAGTCTTTCTAATTCTGCTGCCCAGTTAATGATAAGAAACTGGCTCTTGCCACTCTTAAGCCCTACGCTTAAGAGTCATCATGAATTATTGCTGAGTTAATGTCAGATCGGGGTTGGGAAGATATATTATGTGGATGCAAAAAGCTTTATGGACGTCTTACCATCTTCAAAAGGTGTTCCCTCAGGTCTACAAAAGAGGAAACATTAAAGGGTATAAATCACCAAGCAAAAACACACTTTTCAAAACAGCCACAAAATGTCTGATATAGCTTTTACTAGAGCAACTTACCCAAAAATGACAGCATTCCATACCATGATATTGTTTTCTGATGGGGCTCCACTAACTCCAGCTGGAGGGTCCTCTTGCAGCCTGACAGATAAAATGGACACACAGTTATATTGCAGATAAAGAAAATGACTGAAACAGAGCATAAAAGTGAGTCTTTACTATTATTACCTCTGAGGCTGGTCAGGAGGGCAGGTGAGTTAAGTATTTAAAACTGAAAGTGAATGTCCTAATGTCTAAATCTTAAAAGAACCGAGACACTACATATTTACCAATAAGAAACACTTACCATTTGGCGCATATATATATATATATATCACAGTTTTGATTATTAAACACTAGTAATAACAACATTTCTCTAATATCTGCTTTGCTGCCATTAGATAATACATGGGAAATCTTTCCTACCACAATACCTGTAATTATTTAAATTTTTATTTTTTAAGCTCCCTGGTTTACTTTAATTCACTACTTTCTGTTTCATTGTTTTCCTTCTTTTGTGTAACTTTACCTTACTGAGATATTTTATAGAGCAACTCTGCTTTATTTAAGCCGTGTTTTATGGATTGTGTTTGTTTCTGCCTGCTGTAACATAGAAACTTAAACTTTTCAGATGAATGTTATGTGGCAAAAAAACAAAAACAAAACGACAGTCCTATTAAAAACATATCTGAAGGGCCATTACAACCACATACCTGTTTGATTTAATCAGTTAAAGTTCATCCTATTATTCACTATTATTCTTAAAGTATGCTGAAGTACTATAAATATACACTTACAGTAGCCCAGATGAGATTAAATGTTGGACTCTGTGACCAGCAGTACTGTTTGGTTGGAACATACTGTGCAGAAACCATGTGCTGTGCAGGTTTTTAGTGGCTGCATAGCAGATGGTTGCTGATCCTCGTGTTCAGGTAGCCGTCTGTCAAGGCCCGGGGATAGGAGGTCTCCCTGATCAGTCAGTGTGTATGTGGACAGTCTATCCAAACGATTCACCTGGATGTGAAGGGCCACCTGGCTACTCGCTTTGACTATAACCTTAATTACAAGTCCAACTAAAATCATATAGAAATATTGCTGTTTACAGTTTCGGCTAGATGTTTGGTGATCGTCTCACATCTAAAATAAGCCAGGACTCTAGTTGCACTACCTGAACGTGACTACTCCCGGATGCCTTGCTAACACCGGTGTCAGCGCCCCGGTGTAATTATCGTTACAGATCAATAGCTTACCAGTCATACATTAGTTAGTACTACCCGAAATTCACAAACTTATAATCCACTCGTGTTTATAAGACTCTGAATTTAATTGTTGTTATTTAATGGCGGTGTTGTAGTTTTGATTGCCATTTGGGCTAACGCTAGCAAGCTAGCGGCAGGAGGCTAACCTTAGCCACTTCTCTGTTGTTTTCCTTTCGCTTACCGTTTAAAATCTCTCATTAAACGTCGTCTTGCTGGAGTTGACATCTTGATTAAATGGAAACCCAAATCGTTAACAAACACCTAAGCGTGTTAAACGTAAAGAAATGTGTGTTCCTTTTTTAATCGGTGTATTATTTTAACTCTTAGCTGGCTAAGCTAAATGATTTGCGGCTAGTTTGTCAAATATTTGGCTGCCCCTCGCCAGTATAACGACTGTACCAAATACACAAAAGGGAGACCTCACGCCGCTTGCGTTGAAATTAGTAAACTGTACAGCCGCGTAAAGCCAAATTAAAAAGTGGATCCAGAACGATATTTTTTGGATGTTCCTGTTACTTGTATGAACATATTGAAGCTCGTTTTTACTATCGCTAGAGCTTTTTTATGTAAGTTGGTGGAACCCGTCTCTACACTTGAACTGTCCCAGTGAAAATTACGTCATATGTTTGCACCCACATTAGTTGATCAGGACGCGCTAATGCCTCACAAATGGTCCTATCTGCCTCTTCTTGTCCTATTCAGTACTGACTTTGTTAATATACCGATCTATTCGATGCATACCCAGTTAGGTCTGTTACTTTAGGTGTAACCCGTGTCTATGACATTGGGGTTTAATGTACAGTGCTATCGAAAGACCACTAGATGGTGCCTAGTTCCCAAGTGTTGTGAATTATACGCTACAGCAACCCAAAACATGATATTTTTAAACATAAGTCAATGATAAATGAACAAAAAAGTGTAACGTATAACGTGCAACTATAAAAGATCATAAGGTCACGTAACAATAAATAATAATCACAAGTTTAACCCATTTGGAAACAAGTGAAAAAGTAATGTTGCGATTAAAAAGGCCATGTCTTTCCCATATGGTCTAGCGGTTAGGATTCCTGGTTTTCACCCAGGCGGCCCGGGTTCGACTCCCGGTATGGGAACTGCTGTTTTTATCTCAAATTCTAGTACGTAGGCATTTAACGGTGAGTTGACATTTGGCGGTAACACAAGCAATACATAAAACCATTTAGTAATTTATTTATTTATTTTTTTTGCTATTTGATACGTCTGCCACAGCATGCGCTCAATATTTCCAGGGAATCGACCCCGCCCGTTAGGGAGTTTTCGTCAGTTGCTCTCATCTCACAAGGGCTTGGACATTCCCGGAAGATGCCTGTTCCCACTTTTATCTCCATGACGCCTGTCGTAATGTTAACAGAGTACAGGAGAACAAACTCTCCCCAAGTTTCGCGTGTAAAACCGTCATTTTCTCTTACGCAACTTAATTTAAGTACATCGTGTCTGAAGCTGTGGGTTGTCTGTAAAATCGCACCTGTGACTTCGTAACGGTTTAGTAAAATTAATTCACTTTTAACGTGTAAATAACTTGAAAAAAATCCAACTTTGCGGCGCATGACACACGTGAATGACACTTTTCCATGACGTGTATAAAACATATCAACCATTTTTTGCCTTTTTTAAAAAATTCAACTGGGCTATGATGCGTGCACTTAAAACTTTTTTCAAAACGCCTTTTAGCTCTTAAACCTCTTCCGTCTCCTTCGGGTTCGCGTACTACTACTAGGCTTCGGGAAAACTTTGGTGCCGGGCCAGCTATTTCCCAGGAAAATGTGACTGCTAGGAATTCCCCACGCATCAGCCCCCGCCGGAGAAAACCTCGACCTTGTGTCAGCAAGCACACGAAAGCAGCGGGAGGGTAAGCTGACCGGTGACTGTGTGATGATGTAGCTGTAGCACCGTTAGTCTCCAACTCGCTGCAGGGATGTTTTTCTAACGTCGCCGCTTTTTAAAAATAAGAGAGCAGCTTCTAACTGGCTATACAAAGCCGGGGAATATAATGTACTGATAACTTCTGCTGGGGTAAGTACATCTGGGATTTAAAAGGCATGTTTTACAGTAATTGCTTGCTTTTTTGTGACTAACAGCGTGGGTGCTAACGTTGAGATCGCCTTAATGTACATTTTTCTTTTTATGGATACTGAAAATAATGACTTTTGTCACCACATGTAAGCATTTGTATACTAAATGCCTTTAAATGTACTCTAAAGAAACAAGACTGAACTCATATGATGTACTAGAAGCTGGCACACGACCTGCAGGGCTTTGCTCTGCCTTGCTTTACTACTCCATAGATCTCTCCCCTTTGTGTCAGTCAGCTGGCATGTGACTACATGGTGTGATGGCGTGTGTCTTTGTGAGTGTGTGAAAATTTGTTCAGATCAGCTAAAACAGAAGAATACCAGGGCACTTTTTCTGTCTCCACTTCTGTTTTACTAGAGCTTTCATTTTGTCCTCCATTATGAAAAATATAGCCTTGACCCCAGGTCAGCTGCACTAACTCTGGGCCTAGAAAGTGTGGAAATTGAGAGTCTATGCATAACTAGCCAGTTAGAGCAATATTCAAATTGGCATATCTTCTATCTCTGACTGCAATTAAGTGAGATTACAGATGAAATGACTGCTCATTTGAATAATTTTCTAAGCATGAATGTAATTTTTCATGTCTGCAGTCATGGTGAGCTGGTTGTCTTTTTTTGTTTTTGGCCTTTCTGTTGCATTAGATCAGAGCTGTTTAAATGTGTAATTTCAATTTCAACTAAGAAATTATGTACAATTTTCATAATTTCCTGAAATTTTCTTGAATAAAATACAAATATATGCTATGAGAAAGTATGTTGTACTGAAACACCCTGAGGTATCCTCACAGGGCTCTCTCTCCAGGATAAATGAATGTTTACTGATTTACACAAATATAGATGCTTGACAGAAGTGTTGATCAACCCTATTCTGTAGTGAGTCAAAATGTTTGCCAGATGTTTACATTTTTGCTCTGAGATGCTTGTATCATGGGAGCGACAAACATCGTCTGATTGGCCGGCCCTTTGGAGCAGGAGGCCATGACGCAAAGGAAGGAGGTTGGGGGAGTTAAGAGCTTTTAGTCTGACAGCCCCACTAGAGACGGGAGCAGCTGGACCCACCAGTCCTTCACCCACCCCTCTCCCCTTTAGACTTCCCATGGTGGGAACGCTGGCAGAGGCTTGTGGATAATTGGAAACTTCAATCCACTGAAAGCAATTATCCAGAACAAGACTTTCCAAATATACTCCAGTGTGGAGTCGTCTTGTTTGTTTCAAGCATGTGCTCCTTGTTTTAGGAACATCTTGCTACGCTGCTGCCCACACTTTGCCCCTCTCTTCTCTTCTTTTCATTGCTTTAATGTTGCATAGGCTTCATCTGTGTGGACTTGTGCACTCTGCAGATAGAGTACTGTGTGGTTTAGGCTAAAGCAGTTCCTGTTAGCCTTCTTATCTTGTGACAGTGATGTCACCATCAGCAGCCTGAGCAGCTGAGGAGTCTGAAGATGACCGAGGACAACAATGGAGAGCCATTGTGCTTCTTTAAGTGATGAAGGGCTACTCAGACATCAGATATCTCTCCTTGCCCAAGATGTACCCGCCTGGCTTAATGGGCTTCTGGATATTGATTTAACTACACAAAAAGAAGAACTGAGCTCTTATCCCATTTAGAAAGCAGCACTCCAGTTTCATAAAAAGCTTTCAGAGCAGCCTTGCTACTGAAAGGGAATATAGTGGCTTTTTTTTTTTTGCAAGTTGCTGTATGTGGTAATCTTTGAAAACAAGTCAAACTTCTTACAAATCTCAAAGATGTTTGAGTATCAAGAGCTAATATGAAGTTCTGTTATCTGGTGCTTTAGTGCCCACACATGCACTTTCAACCTTAATAACTGCGTAATGACTCACAATTTCTCATGGCCACCAAATCTACTCAATGATCCTTGCTTCTAGGTGTAAATTAATGCCTTAGAAATAACCACAAGATGGCAATGTTCATATACTTTGACTAAACAAACAATCATATGGGAAGGCTGAAACCTCAAATGACTTGCATAAATGCAGGAACTGACTTGTGAAAAGAGAAACAAAACTGTTGAACTTCCCCCTTTTTTCCACATGTAGAAAAATACCCATGTCGGTCTGTTTTCTGTTGAAGGCTTGCAGGGGAACTGCTGATTGCAGAGTTCCTTAATTGTATGCTATGCTACTGTTGAACCAGCCCAAGCTGTTGACACCTGAGTATCACCTTGTCAGACACGTTTGATTGCTAGGCAGCAGACGCAGCAGTGAACCGCTGCCATTGGACATGACGTCAGAGAGAAAGGAGAGACAGGGGAAATTCCACCTGTAGCCTCGTTCTGCTCTTATGCTGCCTGTCTCACAAGCATGTGACTCGGACTAGTCATTGGACCTTGGTTTCTTCATGGATCTGCATATTTTTATGACGTAATCTACTGATAATGACCAAAACTATTTTTAGCATGTAAAGGAGGACAACTAGATTTTGTAATACAAGTATCTAGCTGTGATACTTTGAAGTTAGGATGGGTTAGTTTTGTGAATTCTGCCACACTTTACTGTGAGGCAAGTTTCCTTCCTTGAATCATGATGCATCATTGTAAATCCTATATATATGCTTAGCTTATTTGTTAATTATGAAAATACACATTGGAGCACTACCAAAGACTTTGTGTGTCAGCCAAAACAATGCTGTGCACACATGTGTCCAACAGACGAACGTAGCTGGTGACCACACAGCTAAAGAGATAGATAGACTCACTTGTTACTTTATGAAATACATCTGTTTAACTGTTTGTTAACATAAAATATCCAATCAGCCAGTCACATGGCAGAAACTCAGGCTTGTATTTACATGCATTTAGGCATGTAGACATGGGCAAGACGATCTGCTGCTGAAGCTGAAACCGAGCATCAGAATGAGGAAGAAAAGTGATTTAGTGATTTCGAATGTGGCATGGTTGTTAGTGCTAGATTGGGATGGGATGGTCTAGCAGTTCTCTAGGTGACAATGCCTTGTTCTTGTCAGAGGTCAGGAGAGAACGGTCAGTTGGACTGACAGGAAGGCAACAGTAACTCAAATAACTTCATGTCATAACCATGTAGAAGATCTCTGAAAGCGCAACATTTTGGAGTTTGAAGCAGATGTGCTCCAGAACCAGAAGACTACATGGGGTGCTACTTCTGTCATCTAAGAACAGGAAACTGAGGCCAAGATTTGCAAAAGCAAACCAAAATTGGAAAACAGAAGATTGGAATAGGGTTGGCTGGACTGATGAATTTCAATTTCTGATACAACATTAAGAGGGTAGGGTTGGAATTTGGTGTAAACAACATGAACGCATCCTGCCTTGTACCAGTAGTTCAGGAGTTCAGGCTGGTGGTGGTAGTGGTGAAATTGTATGGGGGATATTTTTTTGGAACACTCTGGGCTACTTAGTAAAAATTGAGCATCAGTTAAATACCACAGCCTGCTTGACTATTGTTGCTGACCATGTCCCATCTTCAGATGCGACCAACAGGATAACACAGTGTGCCACAAAGCTCAGATTATCTCAAACTAGTTTCTTGAACATGACAATGAATTCAGTGTGCTCAAATGGCCTCCACAGTCACCAGATCTCAATCTAATAGAGCATCTTTTTGATGCAGTGGAACAAGAGATTCACATCCTGGATGTGCAGTCAAAAAATTTACAATAACTGTGTGATGCTATCATGTCAACGTGGAACAAACTCTCTGAGAAATGTTTCCAGCACCTTGTTGGATATATGCCATGAAGAATTAAGGCAGCTCTGAAGGCAAAAGGTGATTGAACTCTAAACAGAGTACTAGCAAGTGTCAGGTCAAAGTATTTCTACCACGAGTTGCCAGAGACTGGAATAAATAGGGGAAGCTAACTTTGTGCTAATAATAACGCAGTAACAACTCTAATGAACTGGGCTGAATGTGCCCCCAAAATGGTTGTTTTCTATCATTGACTGTTTCAGTAGGCTACATGTCTTTTAATGGCGAGGCTTATACAGCATTTATACAGACTAGCTGAAATTAAAAGGGGAGAGTTATTTGGCTTTATTGGCTTTACTCTGAGGAAAGCTATCCAATTAAAAGCTTTAAATCTGGGTGCATCGTAAAACCTATATGATTAATTTGTTTGTTATTAAAAAGCACAAGTTGAAAAATGAATATATATATATCTGTAGTGGTGTTAATAATTATTGACTTTTAAAGGCACTATGGGGTTTGGTGCCATAAGACAAAGCTACTTCCTCTTTTCATTTCTAGTCTAAACTAACAGCCTATTGACACTAACTTTATATTGATTGGGTAGCAAAATTGATCCTCTAATTTGAACCCTAGCAGGAAATTAAATAAGTATATTTCATTACTGTTCCTTTTTAGTAAAAATTTCAAGAGAATATAATGACTTTAAATGCAGCTGGGAAAACTAAAACTCCTCAGATGCTAAGAAAAATAACATAATTTAATATTCGGCACACAATCCAGTCTCAGTGTATGACTTTGTCTGCAGGGAAAACTGCTGTAGGTTGTTGGCTCTGGCAGCATGTTGACTTCATGAGATTAGTTAACCATATTACTTATATTTTTTATAGTGCCTACTGAGGTCCTTGTAGGCCCACAGTGTAGCATGCTGTATCACTGATGTATGTGTAATTACATTAAGGAGTGGCTTAGTTTGTAATGTTCTAGCTTTGACCACACAGAGTAGTTCTTCACAAAAATAGAAACTGGCTTTGTCTGCAACTTTGGCACATAATGCTATTTCAGCCTATCATTTTTCATGTCTTTTAGAGCTAATGAGGTACTGTAGTAGCAAGCGCTTCACAGAGGCTTTTCATGAGTCAGCTTAGCCAGTGCTGCTTGGATTTAGCTTTGCCCAGAGAGGCCAAATGATCTCCCTTCATTCAACTTTGATTAAATGTAACATATACAAGGAAAGGCACAGCTGACAGAACTTACAGGGTTCTCTGACGGTTCATTACATCCACTGAAACGTAACTGTCTGTCTTCGCCATCTGTATACATTTTTGCGTTTTGGGGTTTGGTTTTGTTCTTCTGGGTTAATTTTAGAGTGACAGTGGCAGTTCTCAGCCTTGTTGAATTATTTAACTGCATGCAGCCTGTAGGCATTATAATCAAGGCCCTGAGTGGCAGTGCAATATGTTCTAAAGCTCTCATAGTATTTTATTAATAAGCTTCAGATGATGAGCTAGCGCTCTGGGGTTAAAAAACTACTTTGCCTATATCAGAGCAAACATGCGCTTAACTTTGAATTAGCTAGTGTGACACAGGTGGACTTCTCAAAACCGTATTGTTTCTCATCATAACTTGCTTATGTGAGAACCAGGCTATATGGTTATAAATCCTTTCTGCAAATATCTAATGACATGAAGCTGAAATAGCCCATGTAACCGAGGTGTGATGCGAGTCATCTCTGTATTTAATTTTTAATAAGTTGCAGTCTGCGTGTGTGGCTTGAGCAGCAGTGAACCTAATGCTACTACTCCAGCTACTCCCTGTTTATAAAAACATACAGTATATTGTACAATAAAATAAAATATTTATGCCACCTCTGCTTTGTTTGCTAGCATACCCAGAAGATAAATCTAAAACTGTTGGTGACTCAACCTATCTCTTATACATTGGGGCTGTGGGAGCTTGTGAAACAATTTTACAAGGCTCTCTGTATGCTAAAGTTAGCATTTAGGAAACAGGCTTTTGGCTTCTGTTTACAGCTGTAGGGAGTGTCTTATGGACATTTCCAGTCTGTTACTGTATGCACTCTACCTGGTTAGCCTAACCGAACTGTAAATAGATGTGAACATACACCAAAAATGTAAAAAAAAAAAAAAATAGACTCTGAGGCTTCAGTTTACACCTGTCCATATACATGTGATGTCATCTGGTTATCCCCATGCAACAGCTATTGTGCAACACTAACAGCCTGATGTTTTGTGCAATACATTCCACAGTTTCCACTGTGATCTAATGTTTCCATTTTGATAAGAGGTGACGTCACATCCAGCCTGGTCTGATTGATGCTGCGACAAGATGCTAATGACACTGTGGCTGGATCACAGACTGTATATTAAAGATGGACGTAGCTACTGTGACATCACCCACTGGTTAGTGAAGTCAGGTGATGAGGAAAGGGGTGGATCTGACAATGTTTATTCCTACAGAAGCAACTTGTGAATCACAAGGAAGGCTCACTTTAAAGCATACACTCTTTTATTGTCTGTTTGACTGTAATTGGGGACATAATTTACAAACCAAACGACATGTTGTACTCAGAAAGCCTTGAAATTAGCAACAGAGGTCATAAACTTATCAGGAAAGCATTTACTGAGGTGACTGATGAAGTGCGCAGCCAGGTTGTTTTCCCATAGACTTTCATACAATTGGGGCATCTTTTCACAATCAGAGGAGATGATCCTTGGTGGCACTAGAAAGAATCCAAGATAGAGCTAATATACTGCTAGATGATATGTTGGTTATTAAACTTTTATATGCAAATTAGAGCAATGTTTACAACACTCAACTTTAACAAAATGAGGTTTAATCTTCTTTGGCATGGTCTCTGTTAGTTCTGTGCCAACTCCCAGGAGGATGTTTCCAGAGCTGTGAAAATCCAAAATATCAGCAAAACTTCCCAATATTTCACAGGTAGGTTGTTCCCCCTACTGCCAATAAATAACTGATCAATCCTGATGTAAATCTTTTCTCTGTTTCATACAGTGATGATTAATCAACCACTGAGAATTAGGTCAGAAGAAAGCCTAAGACTATAGTCTGCTGTAGCTTAGAGATCTTACAAATTCAGTGTAGTGTAGTGTGATATAGTTTAATTGCCTGAAATATATTTCCAGAAATAACAAAACTATATCTCTTCTTAAAGATCTTTTTGTTTAATCCAGGCCTTTTAAAAAAATTCAGAATAAATAATAATTACATTTTCCATGAAAGTCAGCAAAATGTGGGTTACACTACCTTTTATTTAACACATTTTTCCACATTCATAGAGTTTCATGTGGCTGGCTTATGTCCATTCGCAGTGAGAAAGCAGACATGAGAGGGAGAGAGAAGTGTTTGAATTTATCATTTAAAAGACAGGCCAAGAAGACTATACAGTATCTGTTTCACAAGTCATTTTCAGCTGCATATGGTTCATGTTACACATTAGTGTGAGTGTAGTCGGGTGAACTGAGTACCACATTGAACACTCTCTGATAGAGACCTGAAATCTTCCATCATCCTCTGCTTACAGTTTCTGATGAATCATTCACATACGATGAGCTGAGAAATCCCACATTGTATTGTCTTTATAGCTGTATATGCCCAGCTCTTTGTTAAGTCTTTATGCAGTCATGCGCCATCAGCATAGTGAGTCATCATAGATGCAGGCTCAGCTCAGGTCGGTCACTGTCCGAGAATGATAACGTTTTCATAGCACTATGAGCCGTCAGCTTACTGAACCGGTTAGATTGCTCTAACAACAAAGTCTGACCTCAACCAGGTGGTGTGCTATAAATCCAAAATTACTGCAGTATTTGCATATCACCCTGGTTGCCTTCAATCTTTGACAATAATCCACACCTGAGAAATGTTTTCAAGTATTATCTTGTCCAGTAATTCACTGAACATCTCAGTGGGGGTTAATTAAAATGCCTTTCTGCCCTCTTGTTTACCTAATTCTGTATTTTCTGCGGGGTGCTCATCTGTTCTGTTAGCTGCCATCTGACTGCCTCAGACTCAGTGTTAGAGGAGCCATCAGTGTTAGATGACCTCCAAGCTACACAAATATTTCTGCGTGCCCTCCAAATGCTCCTGTATCTCCCATTGTCAAGGATTGTTTCAAAGTGTTTGTCAGGGTCCACAGTTCTCCATCTTAACTCTCGGCTGAGTGATCAGAATTTTCTTGTAGCAATTTGTGGTGAAAGTTTGTGTGGTGCAAATTTGCAGAGCATAAAGTGTGCCCTCAAGTGTGAAAAAAGGTGGGAAATGTGAGCATTAGACCTATTTCAGGGCTACATTTTACGTATTTGAAGCATTGTGTCAGAATGTGATTCTAACAGCTAATGATGATGCTAGCTTTAGATAGACAAGCTATAAGATTAATATCATGCAATTAGTTATCTAGTTTTCCCCTTTGGGGTTAAAAGCAATTCAGTGACAGACTTTGGTGCTGTGCTCTGTCTTTAATGGGGACATACTGCAGAAAATGTGGGCTTTGAGGCCTGCTTCTATTGTGGTTGGCCTCTGTTAAGTAGAATGAGCACATGAGAGTAATCACTGACCTTTTTTTTATTCTTGGGCTGCAAAAGGAAAGGTGTGTCCTTTCAGATAGTGTGCATGGTCACGTGGCTCTGCACTGATCACACATCAAGGCATTTTTTCCCCCCTCTGCTCTAGTTAATACACAACCATTGTAGGACTAAAGCAAGAACACAATGCTCTATGTGAGACAGGCTTTTTGTGTTTTCACACTGTGGGTTGAATTTAATTTCATTCCACTGACACGTCTTCAAGCAACAGCAATTTAAACATCTTTGCTGTTATTACTTTTCCCCAGAGTGTGGATGTGATTTGTTGTGCAAATTTGGGTGAGTTTGCATTCAGTATTACAAAAGATAATTGGAAGCTTGGCAAATTCTTTGGAGAGAATAAGTAAGACCTTTTTTTCTCCTTCCTGTACTCAAGGAAAATCCTGTAAACACTGTAGCACATTATTCACACGCCATCCTTTTCAGTTTAGTCTAGATTAAAGGCCACAAATATGTTCCTCCAAACACTTTAAGACAAAGACCAGTGATTAAGTAAAATTTTCTGCTGCTTTTCTATTGATAGCCAATCCAGTCCAGAGCCCAGTCAATAATCTAGTGTTTGTTTTGCCATACATTAAAGATGTAAAGTGAATATATGACATCTATTGCACTTAGAAGTGGAAATAGACATGTTTTTAGCTTCTATGAAGTAAATGTTTATTGCATTATATATTAGCAATACAGCAATAATAGCACATCCTTTTAGATGTTGTTCCATATTAACCCTGCTTGCATTATGCAATCTGTCTGCCACATGGTGCAAAATCTCATTTGACACAAAGGCTTGGTTTACTGCATAAAGAAAACGCAATATCTGCAGAATCTGACAAAAATATTAAATTTTTATTTTTGGGCTCAAATGTCTATCCTTGCTGTCTGTTCCTGTTTCTTTCATTTTGTTAAAACACAGTACAACACGGAGCAGTGTGGTGATGCAGTGGCTAGAAATGTCACCTCAGAGCTACCCAGATGTTTTCCACATAAAGATGACTCTAGTTCTGTGGTGCTAGTTGATTCTCTGAATATGAATCATCAACTAGTTTGAGACATAAAGCATCTTATGACTCTTTTTAAGATGACAAATCTTTGCTGGTTTCAGATGCACAGATGTAAAAAATAATGCTTTGCATTGTTGTGTATCATCATGAACTGAACATCTGAATTTTGGTTGGACACTTATGACTAAAATTTATATATTTTTATTAACTTGACAAATATAAAGGATGAGCAGATTAAAAGGTTCTTGGATTGAGCTTCTTGGTCAGCCAGGGTCTTTTATTTGTAGAGTTTTCATGTTCTTCCTGTGCATGCATAGGTTTCCTCTGGGTACTCTGGCTCCTTACCACATTCCAAAGTCCTACCCTTTAGATTAACTGGTGATGCACTATAGGCTGAATGTGTTTGATGTCTATCTCTCTGTGTTAACCCAGTAACCAGGAGGTGACATCGTTGATGTTAAACATGTCTTTTGCAAGCATGCTGTCAGTTAAGCCTGGCAGCATTAAGCGAGCATGTTTTTTTTAACCCCTTAATGCCTAGTGTATCCTGTTTGACACATACAGTTTTTGTGTGAGACTTCTACATTATCAGTGTGATTTTTCCCCCCTTAAAAACATAAATAAATTGCACAATACATTTTTAAGCAATTAAAAAAAGCCACATGTTACAAATGCGATACAAATTAAAAGCCATATATGGAAATAAAAATTGAATTAATTTTTTAAAACAAATTTGTCAGATGGTTCAATAAACTCAACATTTTCAAAAAAAATTAGAATTTTTATGGCAATTATTTCATGGTTTAGGCATTAAAGGGTTAATTGTGGGAGAATAAAGAGCACATGCAGGAGAACACGGAAGCAGGGTTTTAATGCAACAACCCTCTTGCTTTGAAGCAACAGCACTAACCACTGAACGAACCACCATGCTGTTAGCTACAAAGGTTTTGCTTAAAAATAAGTTATTCTCTGTGAACATGCCTGATTTTTCTCTCTTATTTCTAAAGTGTTGCAGATTGTTTTGCTGGTAGTTTGCTAAAGGCTGGTTGCTAGCAGACATTCTGTTGAGATAGCCCTCTAAAGTATTTATTACGCTCAGTCGGTTGCCTCAAAGTCAAGAAAAGTTGGTAACCACCCACTTCAGATTGCTCGTTGTTGCTTGAAGTTGCTGATTACCATCAACTTTCCATAGTGTCTGGTTGCCACTTCACTGGTAGGCACTTCATGTGTGGACGGGAAAAACAGTCCTCGCAGCAAGATTACAGTCTATAATAACATTTGGAAACACTATAGGGAGAAAAGTTGAAATAAAAATCTGTTTCCACTTTAACTTAATTTGAAATTAATTATTTGGTATTTTACTTCAGATAATCAAGTAATAATGACTTCATATCAAAAGATTTCCTCTATAGTCGTTTGATATCGAAACCAGAAAACAACATTTTGCCTCATGTTCAGAAGGTGAATTCAACCATTAAACAGTTTCAAAACCAGTCAGATAACGTTCTGTTGGAAATATGTTAATCATCCAAGTTCTACACTGTATTTCAGAAGCAAATGCTATACTTTAAAGTGGTGCAATCATTTATTGTTTGAATGTTTTTTTATCTGTGCTATAAGTATATTCAGCACATTTAGTGGATTTTTTTTTTCTAATGCCCTTTGGCTCATCATACATGATAAATTAATTTTGAACTAGTCAGCACTGTAATTCTTGCTGGGAACCTTTTGAAATGTTCAGACACCAGTTTCAAGTTATATTTGCCTGCTGCCCAGGACAGATGAATCCAGTTCCTCGAGCATTGCCCTTATAATTCCTCCATGGGCAATGGTCTGTCTGGCTCTGACTATATTGGCAAGAGGTTGAGGGAATGTGCTCCCAAGTATTAACTGAAGGCTGGAATGTGTGGTTTGTTATCTAACAACTTTCTCCATCTCCGTTTGGAGTTTTTTGTTTACTTCTTATCAGACTTTCTGTGCTGAATTTGGTCTTTGGAAAATTCAGATAAAAATAAAAGCTTAGTTGCTCTGATGCCTTCCTGATTGTGTGAATACATCTCCAATTTCCAAATGATAATATTTAGAATTGCAGCTTGTTGTTTAATATTTAGAGGAACATCAAAATGCACGTAGCTCTCCTTTAGGCCTCAGAACTGTTTCTGCTTTTGTTGGTGTTTTGTAGAACTATTGTCATTATCTGAAAGTTTGCTTGTCTGCATACATCTGCCTCTTTTTCTATGTTTACATGGTTGTCCTGGATTTGAGCAGTACTGGAGTCCATTAGCCTTAAGAGTTTATATCACAAGAAGTGAACAGCTTCCTTTAAGGCTTCGAGGTTGTGGACAGTATTTCCAAAGGCGAGTGATAAATGGAGCTTGCTCGGTATAACTTTCCCTCACAACAAGGCTATCAATTCGCTTCGAAGCAAACGGTTGCTTTTACTCTGAGCTGTATTGTGCCGAACAGAGGCCAGGAAGAATTAATGCGAAGATGAGGGCACTCAGTGGAGATTGAGAGGGTGATTTGGAGGTTCATGACAAACAGACTTTGCTGCAGTGGATTTAATGGGCCAATTTTTTAAATACTAAGTCCTATAATAGATCATGTTAAGTTCTTTGCCAACAATCCCAATTGAAAACTAATTTTATTCAGTGACTAACATTTGATTTTTACTTCTGTTAAAAATACTACATGGAGCTTTTCGGTGGAATACGTGTACAAATTGATGCACAGGGTATGAAGACAGAGAGTGCTCAGCATTTACCACAGACCACCACTTCCTGTTTGCTAAAGTGTCATTTCTGATAAAGATTCCTATCTATTCTCATTTGCTAAATTTTACAAGATGTGTGTCAGTAAAAATGTTGTTACCCACTGATCTGATCAGTGGCACTTTAAGCATATTTTGATGACACCTAAAATGACATGTGAATCTTTAGTTTTTCAGACATAAACTTGCCTTTGATGATTGTTCACAACTGGAACTTTCCCATTAGCATGATTGCTGAGTCTTGAAGAGGAATAGGAGGGGGTAGAAGACAGAAATTTTGGGCTTCTGTCACGAAGCACTTGCTCATACTAAATGCAGTCGACTTTACAGTTTGATTTCTTTGTACCTCCCACTGCTAGAAGTTATTTTATGATGCGTTTTACTGCAGGGAGAACAACTCCTCCATAAGTCAGCTGCTTAACTGTGTGACATGCCTAATAGGCTCACAATTCATTGTAAGTGTTTTAATGGGACACAAAGAGAGGTGAATTTTACTTCTTAGGTGCCATACAGATTTTAATCATCCATACTGCATGGTCAAAGTCTAAACGAAATGCATACCTGTCCAACCGTTTACTTACACATCCAGAACTCCACCGCCTCTGCAGGTGAAACCCGTCTATCGTCTTTCATGGTGTTTAAGGTGTGGCCCTCCTGTTGGTCCTCTCTGGTTTCCCCTCCCCCCCCACAGCTCTGTCCAATCCCCGCCACCAGGAGAACTCACCTGAAAGGATTTGTATTTAGGGCCGATACTCGTAGCTGATTGGCCAGGTGAAGGCACTCTGCCTCAGGGCTTCACTACCAATGGCGACAGTGCTGCGTGACTCATAGGGAGAGGACAAGTTGCTTCACTACACTTCTCCTTTTTCTGTTTCAACCAGCAGCCTTTGCATTGT
This sequence comes from Tylochromis polylepis, assembly GCA_015107715.1. Classification (NCBI taxonomy): domain Eukaryota; kingdom Metazoa; phylum Chordata; class Actinopteri; order Cichliformes; family Cichlidae; genus Tylochromis; species Tylochromis polylepis. The sequence continues at coordinate 15,388 of VVHJ01043482.1, read as the reverse complement.
CTTTTTTACCCCCCTCATCTCCAGCTTTGTTTTGTCACTGTGAGAAAGAGGTGTGGGGCCGGCCTGTCCACGTCTTCAGGCACCATTGTCCTCTTTTGAACACGTCTTGGATTATTTCCAGTTTCACCATTTGTTGCCGATTCTTCTCTTGGTTGCTGAGATCAACACTTGGTTGGTTGTTATTATGGACCTTGTCACCCGAATCCTGTGTCTTTGAGGTCAGTGACAGATACTTCTCTCCATGTTACCCGTTTTAATCTTTTTTTCTTTTTTTTGTTAAAGGAAAGGTATAAATTTTACACGAACAAATATAAATAATATATATTTAGGAGGTATGTGTGTAAGCGGACAAGCAGTTAGGTAGTTACATTGCTGTGGTGTGCATGGCTCTCGTTATCGTAGCACTGACATGTTTAAGGTTTTCTGTAGAGAGCTTTAACAAGTCATCCCAGTTCAACTGATATTTAGGAGCATGTTTTCTCTTGTATAGCGTCTTTGGAGGCATACTGACAAATCAAATGTCACTTCAAAAAACAACAAACCAGCATTTGTATTTATTCTAATCACCTTTTCGCCCATATCACACCATTTTCCTCAAACCTAGTTGAAACTTTTTAGTGCCTGAAAACTTGCCAGATAAGTTTTAACTTTACAACCTGTCATGTTAAGATCTAAAAAGAATGATTTTTAAGTGATATGTACATTTGTTGCATTTCTTTTTTGAATTGTTGCCTTATATGGCGTGTTGAAATAAGGGCGGGAACAGTATTTTGCAAGTCCCCTGACCAAGCCCACATGTATTTTTCACTGTGTAGTAATGGTCTACTAAAAAGTAATTACACTCTATGTTGATTTTAATCCATAATTGCTATACAAATGTCATGCTATTATTAAAAACTGTGAGTTGCTACATTCACAATTAGAGTAGAGAAGAAAACAAAAAGTAGAGAAATGGCTGTGGTTTCGCTGTTGCAGCTCTTAGCCACATCCACATCAAGTCAGTCATGCAGAGCTTCTTCAAAATCTTCTGATCACTAGAACAGAATGTTGCTCATCTTGTAATGTTGATGCCCAGATGTTTGACATTTCAGCTCACAGGAAAGTCTGAACCTGTAGTGACTTGCTTCCTTTTTTGTGCATGTAAAAGTTAACCATGTGTACAGTTTGTCAACCAAATTATTGTGCTTAAAGTTGTTGAGTATCTGTTTCTAAAAGTTGCACAGAGCAGCAGAGATAAAAGCACACTTCCTGTTTCCTCAGAAATCTACTCTGCACTTTGTGCACCACAATGTGCACGCAATACATGTTTGAATAAACATGCCTTAGAATCTGAGTAACATTCTGACTTCACATGCACTTTTTTTTCTGAATCTGCTATTAAATATTCCTTCACTGAAGGTGCACAGAGCTGTGCAGTTATCTCAGAGAAACCCTGAACCAGCACAGAACATATTCATCTAGTTGTTAGTCTGGCTTTTAAAAAAAATGTAATTATACACAAAATATCCAAGCGTGTGATTATTTCATTGGTTCGGCATTCAGAAATGATCTTGTTGATGTAATGTTTTGCATAACAGCTGAGGCCCATTAAAGGCAGTGTAGAAGAGGTCATTTTACAGACACCAAATAAATAAATATCTCTATATTTTAGACTTTGAATATTGAGTGAGGGTCAGTTGGCCTGGCCCTGAAAAACAGAGGACTTTTTATTTTTTTTACGGGTTGTACCATCAACACATGATGCAGTGTGTGAATGGCTCTGTTGTTGAGCCGGTAGGAGTTTGCATTTGACCTAACTTGCCTTACTTTCTCATCATAACCTATGCCCACCCTGATTTGGATTGTAAATGAGGGCCTCTTGCCTCAGAGGATGAACTCATAGTGTAGCTGCTGTTTAGTGAGGTTTTATGCCTCTCATTGAAAGAACAGGAGGGTGGCTGGACTGTAGTCTTTCTTCTTTCAGTACAGTGTCAACAAGTCTTAGCCTGTAATTAGATCATTAGGCTTGGGCAAGATGACGGAGGCGGTGCAAGATAAGGACATGACGAGAGCAGGAGCAGGCGGGGTTTAGTTTATTACTACAACCCGAGCAGGCCGAGATATGTAAAAATCGAGGATTTGTGCAGCTTCATGTTGCAGGTGCATGCTATCACAAGAAGAAAAAAAACACAGAGCCAACTGTGAATGGTCAGGTACAAACTGTTGGTTATGATTTGAATAGAATAAATGAGAGTAACATCACTTTTGTGTGGTCAGATGTCAGTAGAGAAATGGGCGTTAAATAGTCCTAATTGTCGATGTTATGACTGCATATTCAAAACAAAAATTGTGCCATAATTTCCATGATTCAAATAATGAAATATTTTCTTAGTAATATTCCGATGGTTTTGGCAAGAATTATTTCTTTATATAAACACATTTGCTTAAAGTATCAACTTGTTCATCTGTTCCTTTTTGTCTGGTGACCATCACTTCTACCACTACCATTTAGCTGTCCTATTTATTGAAGCTGCTACGGAAAACCAGTGGACTCATAGTGAAACTAATGAATAAACAAGTCTCATATGAGAAAGCACAATCAGAGCCCTTTTTGTATTGCTTAAGGATGAATTTGTGTTATGTTTCCAAGTGAGTTTCCCCATTTCTTCTTTGCTGTTTTATTTTCCATTGCTCTCTTTTTATGGGATGGATAGAGACCTAAAGGTTAGAGAAGTACACTTGTGATGGGAAGTCTGAACTCCTGTGACCCGTTGGGAAAACCTGGGTGGGGAAAGTTAATGTGTAACTTTCTCTTCTGCTTTAATAGCTACTGTGCCACTGAGCAAGGCACATTCAGTATTCAGTCTATAAGCTAGTTTTGTATCTCTGTTAATATGCTGCTGGTGCTCAAGAACCCTCCCTTGATAAATAAAGTTAAATCGATTGAGCAACTATCTCCCCGTGTTGCAACTGTCTCATGCTCGGAGCGTGCTGGGACTGGCCGTTGTTCTGGAGTACATACCGAACCAGAGCTGTTATCATCACATCTCACCACAGAGCCCAAAAACCAAAACGTTTGAAGTTCTTCTTGCCTGGTGTATTTCATTTCAGTCCCTGATCTTGATTTATATTCGATGGGCAGAGATTCTGCTTCTTTTTCTCTTGTCTCTTTTCTTCAGTGTATTTCTTCTGACTGTGAACTCGTCTGTGATTTTTTTTCAGTGATGCTTTCTCTAAGATACTGATGATCATATTGTTTGTTTGTCTTAGGCCTTTCAGTGATTTTTATTTGGAGTTGATTTACCGTGTAGTGAAGTAAAAAGACTTTCTAGAAGTTTTACTTTCTGCATGTTTTGAAAAAGGCTAATTTCTCACATAAATACTGTAACTCCTATAGATTTAACCTCCCAGTGTGTACTTATTAATTTTTTGGCTACAGAAGTACTGGCCTAACAAGTATATTAGACCAGGCTGAAGTAGGTGAAGTAGGTCATGTTTTCTGACAAAGAAAGCAGGTGTGCAAGAGAGATGATTTAGTATATGGAATATCAGGTCAGACCTTTTGATAATGTGCCTGCTTATCGGGGAGTATTTAACATAACATGTCTTGGCATGACATATGAAGTCACGATCAGTTTGAAAAGTAACTGATTATGTCAAGTACCATACATAGCCATAGTTTTGAGGTACTGAAACTTGGGGATTTGGTTTTACTTTATCTGCTGCAGTTAAGATGGAAGCATTGCATGTTTTAATCTGCTAGATTACTTCAAAAGCTTCACTTAGTAGTTACTGTTCAGATTAAAAGAATAGAGAACATTAATGGTTCTAGTGCGCTGCCTTATGATGATGTACGAATATCTATGTACGGTACAACTGCGTGTAAGGAAAAGGCTTTGTGGTTGTAAGATTAAGTCAAAGATCTGAATACTTCGTGCACCATTTTAGCCACAAAAAAATTAAATGTAAAGTCCTCCTGTATGTTTCTAGAATAAAAGTTTGACATTGTTTTTTTTTTCTTCTCAGTGGCATAAAATTCAGGTGTCATTTAGCAGTGGATCAGCTGCTGATCATACAATGTGGAGAGTCTTGCTTGGGCATTTGATTTGAAAAATGATTCTCTTAATTTTTGTGCTTCTTTCTCTTCTTTCTTTTAATTACATGTTGGTTTAGTTTGATTGTGTTGCAAGGTTTGCGTTCTTGATAGATTTTCAAAGGAATCATGGCATCACATATTTTTAAATATGTGCTATATTTAAGTATCTTAATGTGAAAGTTCAGTGGCTACCAATACAATTCAGCTATCTCCTGTGAGTCTCTTGTTCTGTGGTTGGACTCTGCTTCCTCTGTCTTCAACTGCAGCTGGCGGAGATGATAGTCCCTTTGCTTTGAGGCCTTGGTGAACTTAGCGTATCAGTACATTGAACCAGTTCCACTTGGATTCACCAGGGGAGGGTTAACTCACAGGACTTGAGACTCACTGGACAAGTACTGACATCAACAACTGCCACAATAAGGACTAACAGCCACCATGTAGGCATAGACATGTAACAGGACAAGGAACTAGCTGGTTAGCAGTAAGTGATATAAAAAAAAATAAATAAAAAAAACTTGATTAAAAAAATACAGTTACTAACTGCCCTGTCCAAACTTTCTTACCTCACAAGAACTGAGCGTGACTGGTTGTAACACAAGATAAAAAAAATAAAAGAAGACGAAGACTAATGCTAAGATTAAAATTACAACAGGAATAGGATGCAGAGATTTGAAAGTTTGGCTCTGTTTCCAGGCAATCAGAAACACAACTAATCATCTGATCACTTTAGAACAACTATCTGTGGGGAGAATTGTTATTGAGATCGATTTTATCCAAAAAAGATTGTGATATGACCTTTTGGCCATATCCCTAGTGCTAATAAATCCAACAGACTCTCAGAAACAGTGAAAAATAAATATAACATCTATAAATAATGAACTGGAAGCTGTGTGACTTGGTTAATGCTGTTTAAAAATTACTTCCCTTTTAGTATCATGCAGTTAAAGAGACATACTATTAACTTAGTGTTTGCTGATATACATTTTATATAAAGTGTCTACATGGAAATGATGATAACTCATTTATCTTGATAAAAGTTAATCTTTCATAGACATTGTTCACTGAACTTGTGTGGGTGGAGTTTGAGGTGCAGGTTTATTTTTCCTCCAGATAAAAACAGCAAACAGACATCAGAAAAAAATTTCCATTACAACCTTCTGTTATGCTCTGCCTTTATTTAAAACACAGTCGTTTGGGACTGTATACTTGAAATACAGAAAAGTTCATGTCTTTTGATGCAGATTGATGCAGTAGCTATAAATTGCTAATGCTATATAAAGGCCTGAAAGCGAGTTCACAGTGCAGTGTTTTTGTTTCCAGTTATGTGGGTCCCACCCTGCATGAGGTAACAACATGAAAACATAGACTCACCCAGTGTGAGATGCATATGAACGTAAAACTGACACAGTCTGAAAAAAGTTTTAGCTGCTATAGTTTCCCAGCTCCACTGTGCTAATTTAAACATTGTGTTTGCTTTAATGCAGTATCACTTGGTACAAAGAGTCATTCTAACCCAGGAAAATTGATTTGCCACATGTTTTTAGGAGGCTTTGGTCCCAGACACCCAGCTGTGGTGTCTGAGTTTGAAACTTTCAGCAGCAAGCTCTCATATGGAAAACTGGCCATGCCCATAATTACTCCAGCTCTCAGATGATCTGCTGAGTGGATCCCCTTGTCTGAGTGCTAGTGTCCAAATATAAAAGGAGTGTAACAGACTCTCAAGCATTTAATTTAGCTGAAATGAATGCCTGAGGGCCTCAAGGAATGAATGCTGCATGCAGATTTCTAAAAATTTGTTGTGACATGGTCGATGTATGAAAATCAATAATGAAATCAGTTCTTACTTCTGTGACTCTGAAGTTTTTACATCCACACATTTGGGTCTACGTCCAGAAGTGATTGATTTATGTGACAGTAAGTCTTTGGTGCTTTTCTTTCTTTCTTTTTTTTTCTTGCTTATTCAATTGCACCCCACCCACAAATACAAAACAACCCCCCCCCAAAAACAAACAAACAAACAAACAAAACAAACAAACAAAAAAAACCCCCCAAAAACCAAACCACTGCATTCGGTTTCTCACTTCATAGCTTGACAATTCAGGAGATGTCCTTATTTGCAGAATGTGAGATGAGAATAGAGATGGCACATTAAATATAGCATTTTAGCTTTGCTAGAATCAGTCAATAGGCCACTGATTAACATGCAATATTATGTTTGTTTAATCTGCCAAGGGTAAAACATTCAAGATATCATGGGTTAGTAGGTAAGATTGAGAGTTAAGGATAGTGATTTACCATGTTTCTAGTTGCTATGCCAAGCTTATCTAACCAGCTGTTGAAGTTTGTAGGCTACAGTAGAATGATAGTAATGTAGTGGGTTTTTTTCAGTGAATAAAGATTATGGATGGATTTGATTCTATTGATGCCAAAGTGATTATGGATTCTGCTTGTAGGTCCAATTCTTTTAGTTGCCAATGGTTTTATGTCACTGAGCCTGAAGGCAGTTTGAAAAAAGTTTGTCATGTGACTCAGGTGTGGAAAAGCTCCACTGCCTGGAGTTTGACGTCATTGTTTTAAAATGCACGACTGTAGAAGTACAGTGTATAAAGAACTGAGGCACTTTGAGGCTTGCAACTTTTGCAGATTGGACAATTTCCAAATGTTTCTCAGCTGGAAGAGTTCTTTGTTGGAGAAAAGAAAAAAAAATCAGAGGAGTAATTTTTACAATTCAGTTTTTTTATTTCAGCCAGTAACGGTAGTGAACACAGGGAGAAGCAGCTTGGCAATCCATTCAGTTGTGTGTTTGTGCTTGTTATGCTTGGTCTTCAACATGTGTCCTCACAAACGCACAGTGTGCCTTTGCTGAGCTGAATGAGGCCCACCTGCTCTGTTCTTGTTCCACAGAGCCTACTTTACAAGCCCTCTCCCTCTGCGTGTTCCTAGGCAACAGCCACTCCTTGTTTACCTTTGCGTTTTTGCATTGTGATTCTCATCAGAACAAAATAGCCCCAGCCCCTCTGGAGACTGATTGTAAGGCTTTTTTATTCAAAGTAGCATGAAGCAAAGATTAGCATTTGTATGAGCCTGTAGTGTGTATATCTTCCTGGAAACTCTTCATTTTTCACTGCACGTGCAGTTATTACTGATGCCAAATATGGTAAAGCAATCACACCGTGTAAATATTTTGTTATACAGCAATACTGAGCACAGCTGTCTCTTTAACCAGGTAGTTTATTGTCCTCATTTCATGCACCCATGCTGGACCTTCCTCATCAGGTGACTGTCATAAACAAGTGTATTTCATAAAGCCTTCTCAAATATTGACCAGCCTGAGCAGACAGTCCTTCTGCCTCCTGCAAATATATCAGACATCTCTCTAAATGTATGAGCTGCGCCACAGATTCATATCTGCAGCAGCTGGAATATACGAAGTGGATGGAAGAGGGTGGTATTAGCAGGGAATCTTAATTTTAATGTTATGAGTGGTGAACGGACACAGTTCTAGAAAATTAGTTAAGATGATGAGCTCAAGTCCAAGTAATGCTGTCATGAGTCCATGAGTTGTAGTTTAGGCCTGCTAGGTCAGTCACACAGCTTAACACTTTTCCCCTTGTCTGTATTTGAACTATGCACCTGGCATCTTGAAAAGCAATGACTTTGCACTTCTGTCCTTCGATCCAGGAATGGGCACACGTTTACTGGCTTCAAGATTAGATAGAAACATTGGCCAGTGATATCCAATACCACACTGACCTAGTATCCAATTGTGTGAAATCAGATAAGCTGTCTTGAAGGGGCTAAGCTGTCTCAGTGCGAGTGGTCCTATCAGTGAGGCTTTATGGGGGATCAGATGGGAAGAGCTGATTTTGTTGTTATTAGCTGTTAAACTGAAGCATGATCCTTGGAAGTCTCAAAAACAGCTGGGGCTGTAAATTTGCATCTCTGAGAGGGTATTAACCTTTTGATAAAAACATAATAAATGTAGTAGCGTGTAGCATGACATGCTGTACTCATATTTTATGGTACTTATTTCTGAAAACAATGAGCATTAAAAGGAATACTTTTGAGAAATATGTTTATTTGCCTCCTAGTACAATAAAGTTGAGCAGATTTAAAGTACTTTTATGTCTGTGTACTAAATCTCATGTAATTCGCATGTTATAGTGTTTTTGCATAATTTGTACAGTCTGCACTTTTACAAGGAATTGAGGTTAACTTATCAGATAGTAGGCAGGTTTTGTTACCTTTGAACAGAGCTAGCTGTTTCCCCTAGTAGCTTTGGGTAAATATTTATCATATAGATCAGCTTCCATGCTTTTTCTTGAACTAGTGGTAGAGTCAAACTGTATGATGAGACAAAGATTACTTTGTCCCTGTCTGACTCTGTGGCTTCTGTAGGTGTGTTGCCTGTTAGGTATTACTGCATGCCTGACTGTGGGTGGACACATCAGCCTGCTTGTGTCCAGACCTGTTTGGTATGCAGCCTCCGTTGCAACAGCCAGGTCCCCCTGTATATCCCAGCGTCAGCCCTGAGATCTCTGGGCTCCATCCATAATGTGTACCTATGCTTCAAGACAATCTAGAAAGTATTTTGGCAAGGTTCATACAGTATAAGCTTTGTGGATTTCTTCCCTTGAGTTCATTAGTGGAAAGTTGCATAAAAGAATGGCAGCTATCAGAGATAAAGTTGGCATGGCCGTTTGTATAAGAAGGAATTTAGGATGCCAACTTTCAGCTTATTTTTATTTAAGCTTAGTTGATAGTATACTGCTGGTATTTTTTTTTCCTGGGTACAGTATCCTCCCTTGCTGCTGACAGTATTCCTGTGAAATGCCATGTTCATGTTGGTATGAATGTAAGCAGTTGTGAGTGGTACAGTAGTGCAAATTTTAGAATTACTTCAAGGTTTGAATTTTACTTTGATTATAACGATGAAGGACAGGTTTAATGCAATTTTCTCACTTTTGGTTTATACAAAGACGTGATTCTGTATGTACTAGCCTCCTGTATATATCTAACGCTTGTGGGAGGCCTGCTTCTTGTATACAAAAAGAGAGAACTTTGACTTTTCCAGTCTAGTCATGCATCAAATGGCTCCCACTCAGCAGCCAAAACAACAGCAGAGCCTAGAAGTTCAGATGAAACATTTCAGCTATGTCTCCAAGAAAAGAATCAGCAGGGCAATGAAACTCCTGACACACATGCACAGACATGCATGCTTTTTATTCATCTGTACTCTTTGTGTTCTTTTTACTCAGAAATCTTTTTGGGTTATTTTGAAATTATGTCATTGAGCTCAGAGGTGAGAGCATTTAAAAAAAAAAGAAAGAAAAAAACAAAAACAACACGGTTTATATAGTTCCCTGAAAACAGGCCAGTTCAGTTTTGGAGCCAGCTCTGGTTTGTAAAATGCTTGGATAAATCTTATGCTCTTATCAAAACTTCAATTTGTTCTTGCTCTTTCTTACTTGCAAAGAGCAACATGGAAAACTGAAGTCACAAGCTGTACATATTTTACTGCTTTGAGTGTTCATTTTACCTGTAAAAATGTAAAGCATCACTGCCTACAGATCTGACTACACTCAGCACTGCTGTAAACGTTGTCTCGAAAAACATTCACAGCAATGCTGTAAATGTATATGTTAACAATATTTTAAAAATACGGCTCTGCACACAGTCTTACACCTGCATGAATGGCAAGGATCACATTTTTAAATAAAACTGTAGCAGAAGTGTGGCGATCACAGCAGCACACAGCGGATCAAACTGTTATGTTTGGTGCAGTTGTCTTTTCTAAAACTTTGCTGCAATTTCCTGTCCTGTTTTCACAACTTTAGTGGTTCTTCCTATCTGTGACATGTGGCTGGTTGCCACATTATAGAAATAGGCTGCTGGTGGTAGTTTTTACTAAAAGCCCACATCTGTTACTTTACAAAGTGCCTCTCTTTGGATTTGTTACGCATAAGGTAAGGCAACAGTGCTGGAGTCAAGATGGATTTTATTGATACTTTATTGTGGTTAGATCTGTTTACCATGCATTTCTAAGCTTAATATTTGTTCATGTTAAGAACAGAACTGAATATTTTCAGACTCTTAATGAATGGCTTGGGCTTCAGGGAAGTTCTTCTCTGTGTTTTCTAAAAACATTTTGCTGTGCTGTAGTCGCGCACACAGCGCGTTTGTGTACTGAAATACTGTTGTATGACCCATAAGAGAACACTGTGTGACAGGAACTTTGTAGTTTCTTCTTAGAATTTGTGCAAAACCAACTCATGGGGCCAAATAAGGGATGCGTGTCTGTTTTGAGGGGTGGGTGGGTTAGTAATGCTATCTGCTTGTGCATGACTTGTGTCAGCATTGTGGGGAAGAGATGTCTGCAAATGGCAGGTGTGGCTTTGAGAACTCTGGTGTGATCCTTTTGAATTACTAAACAGCCCTGACTGCAGTAGCAGGTTTGAAAATGTCAGAAAGCAAAAGAAAGCCAAGTAGTGTCTCATTTGCAGAATATATTTTTTTAAAATGAATGATTAGCTTCTTAATATTTTTAATATATTATATTTACACATTTCTTACTTCTGACTAGTTTAACTTCTAAAATCCAATTATATGTTAAATTGTCAGACTTAGTCCTTATCTAAAAAAAGAGTCCAACTGCAGCGTAATCATCTTCGTGTTTTACGTCACTCTGGCAGTAGTCATAAAGAAATGGTACCTGTGTGACAAGACTCAAGTCTATGAGTGTGATAGTGTGTTGTTTCAGGAGGAAGGAGGGGGAGTTGAGAACTTTCCGCTCTTACACAGAGGAAGAAATTTTCTTCTGAGTGTGGTTTAACAGACAGGAAGCAGCAGAAACCCAGTGCTCAGTGATGCTGTTCCTGTGAGTGCAAAATTCACAGGTCAGTTTGTGGGTGTCTTTTTTTTTTTCTACCTGGCTTTAAAATAAGTCATTTCTATTTCTGTCTGTCATTCTTTGTGTCGAATGCCGTAAACAAAAAAGTCCAGTATTCTGTGCTATGATAAAGCACACGTTAAAAGAATATGTAGGAGCAAGAACAGTCTGTGTCTCAAAAGAAAACATGTCTTTACTGGAAGGAAAATGTGACCAAAAGAGAAGTGGAATCTGGTCTCTGTGGACATGTCTGAGCTGTCGTCTCCGGGGACAGCACTAGGTTTTCATCCCTAATCTCCAAACCATATTATCCTGCTAAAGCTAATGTCCAATCTTCCATAAAAAAGCCTAATGTTATACTGAATAGTGTCTTAGTTGGCACAAACAGCCGTTGTCACAGGAAGGCATGGGTTCTTCTTCCAGAGCCTGAAGCCTGAGTGGAAAAGTACAAGGTTCGCAGGAGATGAGATTAAATTCCATTCGCTTTTTGAAAGCCTGTGCTCGAGGTGACGTTTTTCTTTCAGTCTTCATTTGGCCCTGGCATGACAGAGCCAATTGCCTCCTAGTGTAACACAGACACAGTGAGTGCTGGCTCGGATGCAGTGCTGTCTGTGCTTCTGAAGCCTTGTGCTCTGCAGCTGCATGCCATTAGCCAGTGTCTATGCCTGCCTCTGTGCCCATTCCAGCCATTTTATCACTACACGCTTGGTGTGGCCTCTGGAGTGCTGTGAAAGTGCTGCTTTATTCTGGTCAATAAAGTCGAGTTGGAGTTTGAAACATGGTGAGGCATGTTGTATTGTGCAATGCTAGGTGTTGAGTAAAATATAGAATACGCAGAAAATGTTGTATACAAAACAATTATGTTGCTGACATAGTGCAATGGCAGTGATGAAACCACCTTGTTAGTGGGTTTTTTTTGTCTGCCTTTGATGCAAGACCTTAATTACTGTTCTCTTACTTTGCTGAATTCATCCACACTGCCTGTACTTTTGGTGTTGTCCCAAAATGTAGAATATACATTCAGTTGTCCTTTCATTATTTGCTCTGATCTGTGTTGTGTGTTTGCAAGACTGCTGTGTTTAAGGAATTTTCCTTGGCGTCCAAAGTGGCATTGTTACATAGATGTGGGTGGGTTAACCACAACTGAGCAAAACAAAGGGGAACTGCTGTCCAGAAATGATGATCAGGATCCTCTGATGCCCATGTGAGCTATCACAGAGCTCCAGGAATGAACTTGGGCCTCATATAACTGAGTCATTTCCCTAACAGGAACCAAGAGGCTCCTGCAAAAACAGCATGCTCACAGCTATACAATAACATAGTGGTAAGTAAGCCAATGCATTCTCATTCATCTATGTGCCATAGGTGTATCACTACACAGGTGACCAGGGAAAATTAAACCTTTGTATGATTTGTGTTACGTAAAGATTTCTTTGTACTGGTATTGAACATTGCAGGTGTAATGAGTGCAGAGCGATTCTTGATTTATTTCTATTTCAGTTTATACATCTGCTGCCTTCTATACCTTTGTGAGGTTTTAATTAATACCACTGCCCCTCTGGCACCATCCATCCTGTGACTGTTGTTATGTAGCTACCCCGGTACACTGCCGAACAATCAGCCACCTAAGGAAACCTGTATTTTTGTAACCTGAGCTGAAAAGGACTGATAAGTAAAGTTTGCTTGGCCCTTTTCTTGCATCTCACAATGTTTGCACTCACCACATGCAGGGTGACTCATTGCACAGTCATTCAATTGGCTTAAATTACCTCCTTTCATGGTCAACAATGAGCTCAGCTGAAGAGACGAAAGCGGGGGAAGTAGGGCCTTCTGGGAATGCTCCATTTGTTCATGAATCCTGACTCTAATTGGTTGTTATTGGGACTGGCAGTCACCATGCTGTAGGGGTGGAGTACGCCAGTGTTTGGTTCATACGCTTCCTCAGTCTGCTGCACACTGAACCGCCATATATAACAGCCAGTCATAATTGTCTGAGGAGAGCTCAGTGATAGAAAGACTCCCATCACTGTGTCACCTGACAGGGGCCACAATGGAGCCAAAATGTCAGCTGTAACTGATAATAATGCTCATTATGCTACATTCCAACAAGCTATACCATTAGTATGCAGTTGCGATAACCAAAAATTTGTTAATGTAATTTCAGCCAAGTTCTAATATTCAAAAATCTTTTAGAATACTAAATTGAATAATGCTGGGTTTTGGATTGTTTGTAGGTGTTTGAATATGTGAAAGAAAGCTTTAAGAAATAGTAACAGTGAATTAAATGACAGTGGTTAATGTGAAAGGAGTCCTGAGTGCCCAGCTTTATAGATCCCCTCATGTCTACTAGAATTGTAGTGCCCTAAGGCTTACTATTTTGGTTTTAAGCCTCAGACTTTATTATTTCAGTCACATCGCTCACATCAGCATTGCTTCCAGCTGCATCAGGCAGCTGTTTTCAGCAAAAACACTAGTGTACAGATGTCTGCCCAACACCAGCAACAAACAGAAGAAGGTAGCTGTTGACCACAAACTTACAAAGATAACTGTTTCTGTCTGCTGGGTGTTAATGGGTAGTTTTGCGCTAATAACACCTCAATAACAACCCCCAAACCCCCACCCACCGACCTCCAAAATAAATGAGTGCTTATTTAAGTAGTTATTAATATGTTATAGCATATAGTTTACTTTTCACAAGGACATATTCATACAGGATGACATGGGAAAAAACCCCTAAAAAACTATGTGCCTGGTTGGATTCAAACCTTGCACACACTACCATTAAGCCATTAAACCTCACCAGAACGCCCCACCTGGTAACCACGCTGAAATATTCAAGTCTGTCAAAAGAAGGCCCCACCCATAGTGCACAGAGCAAATAGACTGCCTGTGATTCACTATTATACATTCACTAACATCCCAATAAAATCCCTCCCTTCACTGTCCTCTTCCTCTTCTCCTCTTTATGACGTAGTAAGTGCAGTTACAACCCTGCCCCTGTGCTGGGACAAGGCAGCTGTTGTCATGCGCTGGGGGATAATGTTCAGGCTGCGTCTGACTAATGGCTGGCTCTCTTGTATCCCTGTCTGCTGTTAGCACTTTGCCAACTGGGTCATCCAGATCAATGATGCTCTGACAGGAATATAGAAAGTACATGCAGCCACTGACATAGTCTGGTGCATTGTAGCAGACTGCACATAAACACAAGCATAAAGCACAGAAAGAAAGAAATTATATTTACTTTCATCTTTATGCCTGTTGATTTGATAACAGACATTTTTTTGTCATCTGATAAGCAGCAAGTGACTGGAGGCTGATTATTTATCCCTCCATTAGCCACAGTCCTTGATAGCTGAAATGTAAAGCTTAATAAATGTCCATAAATCTAACACAAACTGCAACTACAAAAGAGGAACCAAGAACGTCTGCAGCAGAGAACATCTGCTAGATTAGCAGCGTGTGTCTTCTCAGATCTGCTGCGAGGCTGGGCTGGGCCCTGTCAGAGTAATTGCATGCGATACAGACAAACACACATTTAGTTTGCAAAAGATGGATCAAGGCCTCTGCTGTAAGTGTACAAGTATACCAGTGGAAACTACAAATGATTTAAAAAGCAGACATATGTGCTTAATTTGGAAGCCTCGTACAGTATATTACCTCTGCTTGAGTCTGGTAATTCACATTACCAAGCACAAAGATGCCAAGAAGTCCAGGACACTGAGCTCCAGACAGATGGCAGCAGCATCCAGCCCTGGCAGAGGTGGGCATGGATGCTGCAGCACAGACAGCATGAGAGATTGACTGGAGTGAAACACTAGCCTTCTGATTAAGTTTCCTTGTCTCTCTTCTGTTTCCCAAAGCAATGCCTTCCAGACAGTAACTTCATGCTACTGGTCTGTTTGGATGCTTAGCAGAGAAATACACTTTAACTTGCAAAATGTGTTTACTCTCTGTGCCCCATGAGCTGTGGAAGTCCTTCACTATCACCTCTTCTTCTGTTCCGCCCCCTTTAAAATACAGTTGGGTCTGGTATGCAAGTTTGTCAGTCATACAGACATTTAAAAGCAAATAAGCTCCACCCTGTAGCGGTGGCAAAAGCAGGAATAGCGAGTGTTTGGAGGTGGGGGAAGGTACCAAACATTCCCATCTTACTTGTCTATTCCTGCATGCTCTGATCTCTGGGAAACGAGAGAGAGGGGCTGTGTTTGTCGCCCCTGGGTTTATACTTATACTTAAACTCAAAATCAGCCCCTCCTACCCTTCATTCCCGAAACCTGCCTTTGGGTATTGATTGTTGGGACACACACACACACACACACACACACACACACACACACACACACACACACACACACACACACACACACAGGGAAATGAGGAAATGGCAGACAGGCAGGGAACACAGCTGACACTAATGAGACAAG
>VVHJ01043476.1:49612-63305 GCA_015107715.1 Tylochromis polylepis | reverse complement strand
CGTTGCACCACAGACTGTCCAGGAGTTGGTGGATGCTTTAGTCCAGGTCTGGGAGGAGATCCCTCAGGAGACCATCCACCACCTCATCAGGAGCATGCCCAGGCGTTGTAGGGAGGTCATACAGGCACGTGGAGGCCACACACACTACTGAGCCTCATTTTGACTTGTTTTAAGGACATTACATCAAAGTTGGATCAGCCTGTAGTGTGTTTTTCCACTTTCATTTGGAGTGTGACTCCAAATCCAGACCTCCATGCGTTGCTAAATTTGATTTCCATTGATCATTTTTGTTGTCAGCACATTCAACTATGTAAAGAACAAAGTATTTAATAAGAATATTTCATTCATTCAGATCTGGAATGTCTTATTTTTGTGTTCCCTTTATTTTTTATAGCAGTGTATATGTGTTGTCAAAACAGAAAGTTTTAAGCCTAATCTTAAAAGTAGAGAGAGTGTCTGTCTCTCGTATTCAGACATGTTAACACACCTGATCAAAAAGGTCGTGTGTTAGTTTTTGTTTTTTTCTCCTTTCAATTTCTTTTCCTCCACATTCTGTGCTTTTTCTCCTTTTTGATCTATGCCGCCTTAATCTCATCATGCCTGTGTCACCACCCCACATCGCCAATATATGTTTATTTTAACTGTTTTATGTAAATATTTTTTTTTCTGAATTTAAAAAGGTAAAAAGCTTAGGTTGTTGGGTGAGTTTGTGTTGGAGTAGTAACACCTCTGTGGTCAGTTTTAGCATCATTATTTGTATGCTGGTGAGGACAGGGGCCAGGTCCTGGGGATTTTCCCTACTGGCATTCACTTCATATCCTCAGCTAAACTTGCCAGACCTCATTTGTCAAGAGCTCGAAACATTTGATATGCAAAGAACTGACAGTTCCTGGAGCAGAATTTCAAATGTTGTTTATGTACTAGCTCTTTTGCCATCCTGAGTGCTAATTGTTTTAGTGTTTTTGCTCCACACCTCCCATAGATCATTAGTCAATCAAAAAGTCAGACTAATATTGATGTTTCTTTGTTTTTTAATTTGTTAGTTAATTTAGTTTTTGACTCCTGTGGAGCTCTTCTATGCACATTATGGATCACAGGTGTGGCAGCTGCTTGTATCAGGGTTCAAGGTTTGCTGCATCCTGAAAAGTAAGACATAATTTGAGTCTGACTCACACTGAATTTTGGGGTCCGATGGCAATACCAGTTTTAGAAGGAGAAAAAACCCCGACATCAATAGTGACAAAGTTTGACAGGCAGTATTTTTGCACATGGCGTGGAGTGTCTCTAAAAAAAAACTGAGGAAACTGGACAAGTGGAGGACAAAACAACATGTGTTCGACATGAAAAAACCAGAAAGTCATGTCCTTAAATAATAGGAAAAACTCCAGCAATGGTGTGACACAGGACCAGACAGATGCATCTTTCTGACATAGAAAAGTTTTTTTTTTAATTTTTTTTTTAAAGAATGACAGTGATCCCAAACATACTACCAGTAAAATCACCTGGATAGAAAAACACACCATGGAACACAATCCTGCCTGCTTCTTTTGGCTATCAATGGAGTCCGAGCCTGAAATTGAACCTTCAGTTTATCAATTAACAGCTCATCACTAGTTTATATTGTTGACATGCCATGGCTCAGACCAGAAGAATCAGGGCTTCAGGTGGTGGGATTCTTATGATTGTACAATGAAACCAAGAGGACATAATCACTGGTCTTGATCACATATAATCCACTCTCCCCCTCACTGCAATCACTGTCAACTTACTCTCCTTCATTACTCTCAGTCAGCCAGCTGCTTCTCTTCCTCCCTTTTAATTGTCTCATTTGTCTCCCGCGGTCTATCTTTCTCACTCTTAGCACTTTCTTATGTTTCATAAGCATAATCTGTGGGAGCGTGCTCAGTCTAGTGAAAGTGAGTTTTGGTGCTGCTCATGGTGGAAGATTTGCTTAAAGCTATAATCAATACTGGGAAGCCATGGGGCCATTATGGAAATCAAGTGACATTAAAAGGTGCAGTGCTGAATAAATGCTGCTGATTGCTCAGCAGAAGGCACATGAAGTCTTACTAAAAAGCAGATCATGTTTTCACTTCAGTTATTTTGAGTTTTGGTGTTCAGTAGAGTTTTAGTGTTTTTCAGATATTCCCAGGGTTTAATTGCTGGAAATTTGGGATATACTTGAAACAGTATATAATATTGGTGTAGTGTTTGTCCACTTAGCTCCTGTTGAGGAAGAGCCCCACAGAAGGTTTCTGCTCTAGAGCATCTTGAAAGGGAAATGGACCATGATTCCATGTTGCACGTTTCACTTCCTTTTTCCTCTCCTCACCAGCTAAACTCAAAGTTTACAGGCCCCCAAGAATCTGGGTTTAGGGTATTATAATTTATTTACACTGCTGTCAACAAGCAAATATTGCTTCATATATTGATATTGGGCTGTAAACTGTGACAAATCAGTTCTTCAAGGTGTTTCAGACAGTTGCACAAACATCAGTGAAAGCAAGATGTCACTTAGTCAGATGTGTACATTAAGATATTTTTATCTTCAGAGGAAACTGGAGACAAATTTAACACTAAAGCAAACAGAAATACTTCCCACCCCTTTTTTACCCTTTTATAATCATATGCATGCTGCGCTACAAAGGAGAATGAACACTAGAAATATCAAATGTGTAAAAAGGAATGGTTTGACTTTTCAAGTGGAATTATGTAATAACAGGCTTTCGAGTGCCTGAACTTTTTTCAGGGCAAATGATTGATATTAAGGAATCCCTGTGTTTTTATAGGCAATAAACAGAGGAAGATCTGGCAGTGGGATTAGACCAGTTAGAGCACAGTTATAACGCCTTTCCTTTTTTAATTTGTTCATTATAAACCAAGGTATCATCACTTGATCATTTTAAATTTCTTTAAACTTTCTGTTCCGTGAAAGGTCACCTGAATTCCTCGCTGTCAGCATCAGCACAGTCACAGTATTTCAATTATATTCATCGATACAGTATTATGTTATTGTCACTTTACTGTAATACCTGGTGGAAACCCACACAGCCACAAAGAGAACATGCAATGTGTGCATAGAAAGGTCCCTGCCAGTATTTGAACCAGGAACCTTCTTGCTTTGTGGTGTGTTGAATCAGCTACATAATCATCTCTGAGGCTTGAAGATCGGTCATCATAGGACAGAAACAGCACTAGTGAAAGTCTGTGCCCCATCAACAATGGCTGGAGCTTGTAAAGCTGAGAGGACAGCAGCATACAGTTGATTTTTTTTTTGCACACGTTCATAGTGGATAAACCTCTGGTCTTTAACGGGAGACTGATGAGAGATAAACGTGTGAGGCAAGCAGCTACTGGCTCTGCTTTCACTGGTCTGAGATTAGTTATCATCTTTGCTTTGCGTGGAAACTGAGCTAACAGTAGCTAGCAACTAGACAAGACATCTCTGAGAAAACAGTTAGCTGACCAAATGTAAAACGAAAGTTTAACCATACTTTTTTTTCTTTTTTACATCAAGATGTAAGCCTGTGTATCTGAGCTAAAAGCTGTGGTCCTCAGTGTCCTCACCCAACATCCAGACTGACGGCAAAACAGCTACTAGCTCAGTGTTCCAACATTCGGAAGAAGCAACTGCTATCATAACTGGAGATCGATGAGGTACAACACCCTTTCCGAGATTGGGTACCAAGCCCCAAATACGACTAAAGGTGCATTGAGTGCGAGAGCAGCTGAACAGAGAGATAGGATCATGGCGAAGCTGGAAACCTGGACCGTCCGTGGCCGATTACCAAGACTACATTAATTTGTCGCATGTGAATACAGCATTACAGACAGTCCCTACTGCGACCATCACCGAAACTAATCAGCTTATCTAAAGCATGGCAGCAGTAATCGCAGAGATGCTTGACTAAAATAAACAGCCACAATCCAACTATCGGAGCTGCAGAAAGGCGCGATGAAGAAAGGAATGCTTAAGAAGTACAACAACCTGTCCTCAACTCAGAGCCTTGGCCAGCTGCTTGAAGAGGTATACCAGAGAGATAGAGGCCAGGAGAATAAACCGGCTGTACTCCACTGAACCATCTAAGGTGTACGCTCAGTGGGAGGGGAACAATATGAGAACAGCCCCATCAAGGCTACAGATGGAGTTAGACAGCACCAGGCCCTGACATCAGCAGGATATCTGATCAACGGCAGGTCGTAGGTGTTGACAGCCCAGATCTTGTTCTTCCCATTCAGCTGACTCCTCAGGAATTGCCTTACTCTCTGCAGGTATTTGGTGGTTGCAGCTTTCCTAGCGGCCTCTTAGTGGTTCCTGTTTGCCTGTGGGATTCCCAGGTACGTGTAGCTGTCCTTGATGTCTGTAATGTTCCCTTCTGGCAGTCCCCTCAGTTCTGTTTACTTTCCCTCTCTTTGTTACCATCCGACTAACTTCTCCAGTCTGATTGCCATTCTAATGTCATTGCTGTAGATCCTAGTAGTGTGCACAAGTGAATTGATGTCATGTTCACTTCTGGCATAGCATGTATGTCTTCTGGCATGTATGTCATCCATGTAGAGGAGGTGGCAATTATTCCATTCTGTAGTCGGTATCCGTAGCCAGTCTTCTCAATGAGCCCACTGAGGGGGTTCAGGCCTAGACAGAACAGGACTGGGGACAGGGCATCTCCTTAGTAGGTCCCACACTTGATGGTGACTTGTGCTTTTGGCTTGAAGTTGGCCTCTAGTGTTGTTTGCCACATCCCCATTGAGGTCCCAATGAAGGCTCTTAGAGTCCTGTTGATCTTGTATAGTTCAAGGCATTCTGAAATCCACAAGCACTGAATCGTACACTTTCATGAAATGAGCCTGATGTGACCTGATGTCCTGACTCCCCCTTGCAGTAGAATTTGTGTTGTACCCCATCAGTCTCCAGCTGTGATAGCAGTTGCTTCTTCTGAATGTTGGAACACTGAGCTACTAGGTGTTTCGCCATCAGTCTAGATGTTGGATCTCCGTGATTCCTTTGGTCCCACATCCTCTTCATGTAACCCCTTCTTCTGGGGTTACTTGCGTAGTAGCACTCCAACAGCGCCCTATTCTCATCCCTTGTCCACTTGGGCCTTCTAGTTCCAGTAGTCCACTTCTCATCAGTGTGTCCCGGTTCCTCAACACCTGATGCAGTCCTTGCTAATTATTCTGTCCAGACTGAAGAAAAATTGTGATTGTTTGATTTGTAATGCGATTACTGAATTTAGAAAATGTAGCAAGCAAAAAACACGATCAATGTGACACAGTAAGGCGTTTGTTTTTAACACCAAACAACAGATAGACGTGGAGTAATTTTTGTGTATGAATCTATTTGAATTCGCAGCTGTATTAACGTTTCTCTGATTATATAGTTCATGAGGTAAAGTTTAGATCAGTTCAGAAATTAGGTGCCATTTTACCCACATGAAATTCAGGAACCTCCAGCATTGTAATTTTCATCCCTAAGAGCTACCGAGCGAGGAGCCGAAGAAGAGAAATAATGCAGCGCTTGTGTTCTGACCCTTGTGTACACATTATTCATTTTAGTTTGTGTGTATCAGTGTGCCACTGGTCCTCACATTGTAAGAGCCTACACTATTACTTCTTTTCTTTGAAGTGTTTTAATGGCAGAAAAAGAGTCCTATCATTGAGCTAGTATAAGATTATGTTGTGTTCGAGAAGAGGCATGCTGACAGTAGGTTGTCATCTTTGATTAAGGCATGAAACCACTATTGCCACAAAGTTGCACAGAAGTGAGCATAGTTGCGCTTTTCAAATGACTTCTTTTTGTATTTTTTTATTGCGTAATATGTGGCAGTAAATAGAAGCGTTTTCATTAGATAAAAACTATATTCAAGCATTGATATAGAACTATCAGTGAATGCACAAAGTTTACTATGAGGATTGCTTTCTTGTTAAAAGAATCAAATATTTGCACCTTATTAGCTTAGGTTTGCTTCCACTGAGACAATCACATTTAAAGTAATTGCACATGAGATAAAGTGGCAGGAGTGAGCAGCAGTTCAAATTTTGAGCAGTACAAAATTTAAAGTGGCAGTTAGTACAGTATTGCACGGAGTAAGAGTTTTTATTTTTGTTTTAAATGCTAATAAAAAAATTAATGAAACTGAAGTGCACAGTGCAGAGTGTGAAGTGTACTTGAGCAGCCGTAGGACAGCTTCTGTGTGCATCCTGTGAAGTGTGGTGTGTGTGTTCAGGTGTTGTAGTTGAGGTGTTGAATGGCTAGGTGGTAAAAACTGTTTTTAACTCTTGTAGTCCAAGCAGACAGACTCCTGTAACATCTGCCAGATGGTAACAGGGAGAACAGCAGACGTGCTGGGTGGCTGTGGTCCTTAATGATGCTGTGTGCTTTACGGAGGCACCGCTGGAGATAAATGTCCTGAATGGCAGGAAGCCTCATGCCTGTGATGTGCTCTGCTGCCTTCACCACTCTCTGTAGTGATTTCCGGCTGCTGGCAGAGCAACTCCTGTACCAAACTGTAATGCGGCTCGTCAGCAAGCTCTCGAGCGCACTCCTGTAGAAATTTGAGGTGATGTTGGCGTGCATGCCAAACCTCCTCAGCCTCCTCAGGAAGTAGAGTCGCTGGTGAGCTTTTCTGATTGCAGTGTCTGTGTGAAGGGTCCAGGAGAGATCCTTGGTGATCTTAACTCCAAGGAATCTGAAGTTGTTGACCCTTTCAACTTTGACACCGTTGATGTGGATGGGCTGGTGTTCCCCGACTGGTCATTTCCAATAGTCCACTATCATCTCCCTTGTTTTGCTGACGTTGAGAGACAGGTTATTATCCAGACACCAATTGTACAGCGCCATCACCTCCTCTCTATAGGCCGTCTCATCGTTGTCCATGATGAGGCCTATGATGGTTGTGTCATCCGCAAACTTTATAATGGTGTTGGACCTATGTTTAGCGGCACAGTTGTGTGTGAACAGGGAATACAGTAGGGGGCTAAGCACACATCCCTGTGGCGTTCCTGTGTTTAAGATGAGTGGTGAGGAAGTGTGTTTACCAACTCTCACCGCCTGGGGCCTGTTTGTGAGGAAGTTGAGAATCCATCTGTAGATAGGTGTTCCCAGCCCAAGGTCGATGAGCTTCAAGGCAAGTTTTGAGGGGATGATGGTGTTAAATGCCGAGCTGTAATCAATGAAGAGCATTCTTGCATATGTGTTCCCTTTTTCCAGGTGAGTGGGGGCAGTGTGCATTGTCAGGGCAATGGCATCCTCTGTGGCTCTGATTGTTTGATAGGTGAACTGAAGAGGGTCCAGCGTGTCAGGGAGGGAGGAGCAGATGTGACCTTTGACCAGCCACTCAAGGCACTTCATGATGACTGATGTCAGTGCAACAGGGCGGTAGTCATTCAGACAGGAGACCACTGATTCCTTTGGGACAGGAATGATGGTGGATGTTTTAAGGGAGGTAGGAACCACTGACTGCCTCAGGGAGAGGTTAAAGATGTTGGTGAACACCCCTGCCAGCTGGTCGGCGCACGCTCTGAGGACCCGGCCTGGGATGCCGTCTGGTCCCGGAGCTTTGTGAGGATTGACCTTTTTGAAAGACCATCTCACCTCTTCCATTTCGAGTATTAAAGGATGAGGAGGACACTCTGAATAAAAAAAAAAGTCAAACTTTTGCAGCAGCTCTCTTTCAGAAAACATTGATTGAGTCGGGCAGTTTGCATTGCAGTAGCAACGATCTAACCAGCCACTTGTTGAGAGTGAGTAATACTGCATGTGTTTGGGCTGAAAACACTGACAGTGATTCAACACTTTCTTCTTGGTTATGTAAGACAGCTTCGTCAGAGATTTGTCATTAATGGAATTGTACTTCTGTATTTAATCCTGCTGGGATTAACTTCCCAACCTCTTTGGATCAGTTCTACATCATTCCCTTGTTTTTCTTCCATCCTGCTCTCTAAATGCCATCATCTCTCTCGCTCAGCTCTCATTAGTTCCCTCATGGTTTTCGTTTTTGCTCAACAGCGCAAGCTAAACAGATTTTTGTCTTTTTCCTATCTTATATGCATTTTTAAAAAAAACTTTCCTGTAGGTCTACCTACTTTGAGTCTCATCGCCCACCCTTTTCTGGTTTCTTCATGTTTATTCTCCCCTTTCCTTGTCCCTTCCCCCCCTCCCCTTGCAGCAGCTTCTCTTAATTCAGCCTTACATTCTATCTATTTAAGGAAGAAAGCAGTGTCTGCTGGGAAAACTGCTCAGCTGGGTGGGGAGATTTAGCTGAATGGAACAGCAAGTCCCCAGATGCCCTGCTGTGGCTCACACTCCAAAGGAAAGGAGGAAAAGGAGAGGGTGATGCACTGTGGCAGATAAACAGATACGGACAGAGGAAGAACGCGAATACAAAAGAAAGCAACTGTTTACACTGAGGAAGAGGGAACAGAAGAGGAGATTCACAGAGGAAACTGTGCTGAGCTCCACCTCTGCTGTGATGGCCTCTCAAT
This sequence comes from Tylochromis polylepis, assembly GCA_015107715.1. Classification (NCBI taxonomy): domain Eukaryota; kingdom Metazoa; phylum Chordata; class Actinopteri; order Cichliformes; family Cichlidae; genus Tylochromis; species Tylochromis polylepis. The sequence goes on along the minus strand of VVHJ01043476.1, from coordinate 54,821 downwards.
GTTTCTGCTCCGCTGTGACTTGTGGCTGCTGTTGGACATGAAAGCTGTGCAAGCTTTTTCTGTGTACTTTCTCCATGGCACAGCGCTTTTTAAAAAATCACCCCAGAGGCCCGCTGGTCACGTGGAGGACTGTAGAAGTAGCCGCTGTTGAAATAAGTGGAATTTGGTTATTTTTCTATCTTGACTTAATGGTTCCCTGTTGAGTTAAAAAAATACTAGTAGCATAGAAGTATAGAAAACTTAACCAGATACCTTAATCTGGTGAGATCTTTTTAGCATCATTGCCAGGCCCGGCCCTAACCAATTTGGTGCCCAAGGCAAGATTTTAGGTGGCACCCCCTTGCATCGCAGTAAATTCCACTACTAGTGTACATATACTTACAAGAAAGTTAATAACTTTGTCTTGAACATTCTTTTATTTAAATAAAGTAATTGCACATTGAAAATGCTTAGACAGAATTAAAGAAACAAATACCAAAAAAAATAAAAATTAACTGAACATATGAAATACAATATAAATAGCTTATATAAAGTATTAGATTTAAATACTCCCAAAATAAAAAGTGTAAACAAGTAACATTAACTTATAAATACAATATAAATATGGCACTGTAATATTGAAGACATGAGTAGGCACAAAAAATACAAGGATTTAAATAAAAATAAAAAATAAATAAAAAGATTGATCTTACAAAGACCTCTAGTGGTGTTTTTGGTACGGCCTTAACTTGAATGACTTAAAAACTACACCACCATCTCCTCAATCTCACATAACCCGCTACAGCTTTGCTCTCCTGGTTTTTCTTGCAGCAAAGTCATCTACAACTATTTTCCAAAACAACTGGGCCCTTCCATAACATTAACTGACGTTTAAAAAAGCAGATAGCGCTGGTTATTTACTGATTAGCAAACCGCGTTATGCTAATGGTTAATCATTAACCACTGATAGTGTCATTAACCGTTAATGACACTATCATTTATCGTTCTGTAACAGCAAAATGATATCATTGACATCATCTTTACTGTAACATTACCTCTGTCTTTGTCGTGTTTTTCCTCCTCTTTTTTCCTTTTTTTTCCTCCCTTGGGCACCAGACAGTTTGGGACATTTTGACATGTCGAGCTTGTTGACCCATCAAAATACGGCCCCCAAGTAGCAGGTAAAGTTGTGAATCACGACTTGCCCGTGGCATAGGCACGACTCGTGATTAGTCGGAGAGCGGGGGCGTCTTTGGAAAGTAGGCTAAATTATTATTATTATTACTTATAGTAGGCTTTGCTATGCCATTAAATTAATGTGGGTGTATTATTCTTTTCTTAAGACATAATAATACCAACTAGTTTTAAGAGTAGTAGAAGTTACGCTTTTTTTCTTCCACCATTTCTGGTGCCCCCTGGATGTACGGCGCCCTTAGCATTTGCCTATACTGCCTATACCACGGGCCGGCCCTGTTGGTGTAGGATAGCTTTTCTCAACATGTCCATATCCCCACTATTCAACATCTTGCAGGACAAGTTTGCAGACATCAGCAACACCAGAGTCACCTTGCAGAACAAGGTGTAGTCAACCACATTGGCGCACGTAATATGACAGTACTCATCAGACAGGATGGGAATTTCTGCACACTGGAGCCTGTTAGCAGCTGCAGCAAATACCAAAGAACATTGGGAATAATAGAGACTTTGCACATGGTCCCAGAAGAGGCACAGCCAGCGGGCAGAGCCACAGGCTGCGCATACAGGTTGACTGTGGCAGCTGAGCTTGAGCAGCCTTATGTCATTCACAAGTGCCAAACTGTCACAGAAGGCGTGTTGGATTATATGGAAAACACTAACAAACTGCTCATTACCCTCAGTGACTCCAGTATGATGATCCCCCAAACACATCTCCATGCAGCTGACAGACAAAGAAGCTGATAAAAATAGATTTTGATTTTCTGTTTATTTTTCCCATCAGTTACATCAGTTCTCATTGACCAGGGAGCAACCGCAGAAGACGCTTGATTGGGGCTGAGAGTAGGGCTTACACTCATACCCATCAACATCATCTGTGGACACAGAAATAGTAATTAGTTTGTTGCAGTATACAAACATGCACAATGCACGAAATGCAGTCTGCACTTGCAAGCAACTCCAATTAGCAAAATGAAAACCAGAAATTTCATGGCTGAAATGGTATCCTTCTACTTCACCTTAGTCTCTACCCTGTGATAGCCAGTCAACTAAAACACACAAATTGATAGCGAGGTGTAAACCAGATGCGAGTGGTCCATTCCAGACTTGTAAGTCTTCTAAATCTAACACTGTACAGCTGCAGCATATTGACTGTTCACATAACAACTTTACTCAAGGCCGAGTTCAGAACTCAACCATAAAAGAAATAGCAGCAATAAGAAATCAACTATAGGACAACGTAACTATTCTTATAGCAAAAATGACTGCAGCATAATGGATGTAATGGCTCAAATTAATCAGATCCCTTCAGAAACCTCCGCTTTACTTCAGGTTTGAATAATCACTGTATCAGTAATACAGAGGTTTGCTGCTGATTTCTAACTGCTGTGTGACAATTAACAGTCCTGCAGTCCTGCAATTATCTACATTTCAATTACAGTTAGAGTCTTGCATACTAAATGCTAAATGTATATCTAATCCTCAGACTATTTATTAGAGGTCTTACATTTTTGTAATTGTCAATGTAAAAGCTAATAAAAAGTCATTAATATTTATCATGACTAATTCCAGCTGTTAAATTTTTTAAAAGTATGGATATGTCAACCTTACTATGCACCTGACAGCATATAAACATCAATTAATGATCTATAATGCCAAACAAATAGCTTATTTATAAGATTTAAATATAAGCAATAATCCTGATAATCATATTCGGTCAAGATGAAAGTTTATTCACTGAAAATTGCTGTGCATTGCAATTATATAAAAGAACAAATCCAATACACATTCTAACAAATTATTTGTCTACTTGGTTGGTGTTATTTGTCTTTTCTCATTTGCTTGAAACAACATTTTTTGTTGTTTTATCAAAAAAATATGTGGGTTAGAAACATTCTGCAACTGCTGTTGTGAACATGGCCATCTGGAGAGCCACAGGCTACAGCCATGTCAAGGTTAGTGATTACAAAGTACATCTTGCTATGCTTGCATCCTCAATAGAAGTTATGGCTGCAAAGGTTTCATACATATAGTTTCATAGATAGATAGATCATTTAAATGTATATTCAGTGGTGCCATAGTTTCAGGGTTTACACACCATAGTAACCCTCTATGAATAAGCAGCTGAAAGTAGCTGCTTTTAATTTTAATTCATTTTAAAGTTCCTACAACATTAGATTAAATACAATAACTAATGACAGTTTACCAAAAAGAAAGCTAGTACACAGGTACAATGCACATATTGTTCATTGTCATTTTTCACATGAAACAAATTTTTGACTTTAAATAATTTATTTGCATATCCTTATTAACAACATCCTACGTAGATGTACACAATTCTCGTGTTTTTATGAGTTTATTATTGCTTACCTTGCTCCCAGAGTGTTGTGCCTTTGGGGTTATGGATGTGCTGACAAAACAAATCCTGGCATTTATGTCAAAGCAATGCACAGAGACCAGAACCATTTCTTTAACATAAACCACTATCTCCTATTTAATGTATGCTGCTGGCTGTCTATACCAGCAGACTTTGGTCTGCTTACACTGATGTTCATCAACTGGCTGAGACAAACCATGGCTAGCATGTTACATGATTTACACGTCTCCATCTTCAACAGCTGGCCGGAGATCATGACGGTCATCTGGTTGTTTGATCTCTATGCCATCATCTTACTCTGCTTTATGTCTGCTGTTATTGTTACTGTGGTAGAGGTCTGAACAATCTGCAACCAGAATCAATCTAATCAATAAAACTGCAAAATTGCAAGAAAAGCTGATATAATATGCAACAATAATAGTTCACTGTTTTCACCAAAATGGAAGTGGATCAAACATATCTTATATACATGGATTTAATATGCATTTTTGTGATAGAAATTACCAAAATTCCCATTGGTCCTGTTAAATCTGAGATTCGTATTTTACGAGGTTTTTTCATGACTATGTCAAAGCTTTCATATTAGCATTTGTTGGAAGCATAGACCGCTCAGTAACTCCTTCTCCTGTCAATCAGTCACATCGATTTTTGGTTCTTTGCTCTGCTAGAAGCTGTGTGTAGATATGAGCCACATTTAGAACATATCAATACCTAGAAACTGTTTCAGAATATTTTAATGTGAGTATCTTATGCCTTTCATACAAGAAAATAGAAAAGTAGATAGAAAGAAAATGTGATACAAAAACATGCACATTTGCAAAATAATTATTCTATACAAAGAACAATCTTTGTTCCTCTTTGATGCAAACTACTATTATTCAGTAGTTGTCATTGTCAAAACCTACTATTATACATCTAGACCACACAACACTCAGATACAGCCCTTTCAGGTGTAGCTGTACTCTGCTTCTGTCTTGACTCAGTGGTGAATGAGTCCAGTTCAGTCCAGCTCACCTATTTAAAATCAGCCTGCAAACTCTTGGGTTAATAAAGCTCTGATAGTTTATAACAATAATTTTTTTTAAAAGGCCTATGGAAGCTTTTTCTTCTTCTTCTTCTTTTTTAAACCACTGAAACAACCTTTTTGGGGTGGTATCTGAAAAAATTTCAGCAATTTTGAAACAGGTATATCAAAATTTCAGTTATTCAGAATAAGTCGAAATTTTGAGACTGGATCAAAACCATTCTTTGAGTTGTGTGAGGCAGCAATGCACCACAATACCTAAGAGTTATCTACAGTAGATATAAATATTACTATGTGTATATATATTTTTTAACATTCATCAGTTTACACAAATACACGCACATACTTAACAACAGTATAACAATAATTTTAACCAAACAAACAAAAACACATAGAGAATGTGTGTTTCTTTTTCTTTTCTTTTTTTTAAAGGACCTCAGTTGTAGCGCTAGACTGTGACGTAGCGGCGGTGTTAAGGGGAACTATCTTCTCGCAGTTTCATGACCCAGTCGGACGTATTGGCCGACGTACCACCAATGTCAACTCCGGGACATAAATCGTTGATATAAGTGACCTCCGGAATATTTCTCACATTGAGGTAACCTGCTCTGTTTTCTGTATAAACAGTGGTTTAG
>VVHJ01043476.1:34179-48466 GCA_015107715.1 Tylochromis polylepis | reverse complement strand
TGTGGGAACCCCCCCCCCCCCCCACCCAGAATAACAAAAAGAGTATTAAGAAAAAGCAACAGCAGCTAGCGGATCACTGGTACTGTGGAACATTGACTACCAGGTGTATCCACTCCCAAAGGAGCACAGGTCAGTGTTTCTGCACACGTCTGCTCTACAACGCCAGCATGGGATGAGGTGTGCATTTGCCACACAAACCATCTGTTCCCCGCTGTGGTTAGGGTTTCTCATGTGCCACCTTCCATGTGATTAGTTACATGTCTCTAACTGCCTTTTATTTTATGGGGATCCTTTATTTACATTGAACACAAATGGTGTTTAGTGAGTCCTGGTGTGTAGTTTAAATTGAGTTTAGGTGTGTCAAGCACACTCAAGTTTAATCATGTGGCAGTAATGGAGAACCCCTATCAAACTGTTTCTATATATTTGTGCTTATAGTCTGTCACTGAGCAGTTTACTATTTAAAAGTTTTGTGTTAATAATTTATACACTCTGATTTAACTATTCAGTTGATGGTGACGCGTTATGTATATTAATATGTGTGCATGTCTGCAATGTGTGAACTCCGACTGAATCTTATTAGAAGGAAGTTGAAGTGTTTTTGCTCATCCCTATTTAGAAGTTGTTTGTTTTTGCATATAACAGTAATCCTTTATTGCATTAAAATAGTTCTAACTCTAAAACTTTGCCTTATTCGGTGTGCAGACATCTGTGAATATGTAAATTGGTCTTCTCCGCACCTCTTGGCGCCACACTCACAAATTCTCTCGCTACATAAAACTGAGTGTTTTGTTCAGCGGAAAATGAAAAATCCAGTACTTAAAACTGACTGTTTTGGAGGATCCTGACAAAATGTACAGAGCCTGTACCACATTGAACTTTAGCAAGTTTTAGCTATTAATATGAAACAAAAAAAAACCTGTTAATACAAACAAAACAATTAAATTGATTAACACCTGTAAGGAAGGGATTTTTTTTTTCTCCCCTCTCACAGCAACATCACAAGTTGTCAAGTTAATCATCGCTTCTTTGCTCGCTGTTTTCACGTGGATCAGTGTAAGACACAGATGAGATGAAGAAACTCATGCAACTATAAATGACAGAAAAAGCTGCAGACTCTCACACTTAACTGAAACACAATAAGTGCACACAGATAATATGAGCCCCGCCCTCACATTTGGTTTATGTGTGAAATCCTGACTGCCTGAATTTGTGATTTTCACTTTGATTGGTATACTGCAACAGTGGCTGACTTTTGTTTTGTTTTATTTGTTCATGACTCCTCTTCTAGCATATTAAAGAAAAACATGATATGGACAGCTTAACAAGGTTTCAGAACCTCGTATTTCTTGAAAGAGGTCTTTAATTCACTTTCTTCCACATGCTTTTGACTGTAGATGTTCTCGTTTATCTTTTTTTTCCCCTCCAGCTGGTAGACTATGCCAAAAAGGGAAACACTGATGAGAAGGCGATGAAAATGGCCAGTTTTTGGCTGACGGTATGTGTCTGCAGCTCTTCTTCACTTTGTAAAGATAATAACTGTGTAGCTCTGACTATAAAACAGTTGATGTGAAGCTTATTTTAAGTATGCTTCCTCTCTTCAGGAGAAGGATCTGGTCCCAAAGCTCTTCAAGGTCCTGGCTCCACGGTTTGAGAATCAGTCAAACGGCTACACACGGCTGGCACGCATCCCCAACAGACAGAACCTGGACAGAGCTAAGATGGCTGTCCTGGAGTACAAAGGCAACCCATTCCCACCCCTTTATCCTGCGAAAAAGGAAAATGAACTGACTCTCATCAACCAGCTCCTCAAAGGCTACAGAGAGGACAGGGCACAACAGTTGAACATAAAGCCGTAGTTGCCACCATGGAGATGGATCAAAGATTGCTGAAGGGTGATGGTGGGGTACTGAAATACTTCTGAAGAGCCACTTGCATATTCTGCAGACTGTGGCTTAAAGAGACTGATGCAGTTCTTTACCAAAAGAAGCCGCAGCTCTGTAAAGTATTTCTGATTGTGTATTAATAAATATTATTTCTTAATATAAGCAATAGAATTTTTTTTTTTCCTTTGAATGTTAATAAATCCAGATTCGTGCTGTTGAGCATTCATAAATAGGTTCACAAATAAGCTGCTTTTCTTATTAATGTGGTAATTGTGGTTAGAATTCTGAAGAAGTCAAGGGAATGATCAAAAGTGTGCTACTCTATACCTGCATATTCCATGTCTCCCGTTTATAACAAAGTATGGCTCTTATAAATTTGTTGTTTTCAAGCACAAGCAATATTACTATTATTTTTGGACATGTCATCAATTTTCTGAAGGCATTACCAGATGCATAGCGCTCCTTGTGACATATACACCAATCAACCACAACAGTAAAACCACCTGCCTTAAATTACACAGCTCTCCTCAAGCTGCCAAAATAGCTGTGACCTGCTGGGGGCATGGGACCTCTGGGAGAGTTCTTTGGTGAATGGCAGCAGATGATTGTGAGTCCTGTGGGTTGCACGGTGGAGCCTCCATGGAATGGGATTTGTAATGGCACATTCCACGGATGTTCGATTGGACTGGGATCTGGGGAGTTTGGAGGCTGGGTCAACCCCTTCAACTCTTTGTCAAGTCCCCTGAGCTGCTGCAGTTTTTGCGGCGTGGCAGAGCTCGTTGTCCTGCTTGGTATGGCTGCTGCAGTGTTAGGGTATGCTTGTCCAGTGCAGTAACGTTTAGGTGTGCGACACATGTTAAAGTAACCACATGAATAGCAGCAATCAGGGTTTACCACCGGAACAGTGCATTGTAACAAGGTGAGTAATGTAATTCACACATAACTGGTTTTAACCCTGTAAAGCCAGAAAAATCAGATTTTTTTTTAACTGAGTGTTTACTGGTCCTTCTAACAAAAAAAAATTAAAGATATTAATTTGCATATATGAGTTTTAATATGTATATTTTTTTTGCTACATCTGTCATTTTTGTGCAATTTGTGTTTTTCAGGATAAAAATTGCAGTGATGATGTAACAGTCTCAAATATCAAATATGATACACTTTGCAGGGTTGCCTTCATGCGCAAAGTTGGTGTAGTTCCAGTTTAAAGGATGATTTCATGGATAGTACATTGTCTCTAAGTTCTCTTCACTAATCTTTTTCCAATCTTGTAAGTTAATGTCAGTATAGACAAGGCTGAATCACTCAGTGTCTGTTGACATCTAACAGCACACGCAATGGTAGGCATGCCAGTACACTGCAATTAATCAGTACACTGGATGGACAGCAAAACTTAACACAAGGAATTATGGACATGTTCAAATTTCATTGACATAAAGCACAACTCTAAAATCACTAGCCATCTTGTTAGGTACACCTGTTCAACGACTCACTGCTGCAAATATCTAATCAGATAGTCTATGGCAGAAGCTCAATGCATTCATGGCAGATGGGCTGGTCTGAGCATTTCAGAAACTGCTGATCTACTCCGATTTTCCTGCACCACCATGTTCAGAGCATCTCTGAACGCACAACATGTTGAACCTTGAAGCAGATGGACTATAGCAGCAGAAGTCCACACCAGGTGCCACTCCTGTCAAAAACAGGAAACTAAGGCTACAATTTGCACAGACTCACCAAAACAGAGTAATAAAAGATTTCCTGGTTTTGATTTCTGTTGCAACATTTGGATGGTAAGGTCAGAATTTGGCACAGTGTAATTTACATGTCACAGTCTACCTGAGTATTGTTGCTCACCCTTTATGAGCGCACTGTACCCATCTGCCGATGGCTGTTTCCAGCAGGATAGCATCACAACGCATCATCTCAAACTGGTTTCTCTGAAAATAAAAATTAGTTCATTGTGCTCAAATTGCCTGAACAGTCACCAGACCTCAATCCAACAGAGCATCTTTGGGTTCTTCAGGAACTGTGTGATATTATTGGAGTTCTGAAGACAAAACAGGGTCCAAACCGATAACTAACAAGATGTACTTGTGGCAGAGAAGGGTAAGTAGTACGATTAATGATGTCTCACATCTAAGACCTAAATTTACAAAAAAATGGCCTACATCTTCCCTTTACCGTCCTGGTATTAGTCCCCTTTGCACATACTACTTCCTACTGACAAATCCCTAATACAATGTGTCTCATGTCACTTATAAAAATTACACACTTATTCCACTTTTTCTGGGAACAATAACAGTGGTGATTCATGTGCTCAAAATGTCAGTTTATTGCTTAGTAGACTATAAAACTGCAACTTTGGAATACAGCGTTGATCATTTAGGGAGCAGTGAATGACTCAGTGTGGAAGCACAGGTGTAACTAATAACATTATCTATGGCTCCAAAAATGGCCGTGTATTTATAAAGTAAAGAAAAAAAAAAATCCATCCATCCTCTTGTCCAATTCAGGATCACAGCTGGGCTGGACAGGCTGCCAGTCTATTTCAGGGCTAACACAAAGAGACAGACTCACTCATTCTCAGTTTAGATTCACCTCTAACGTGCCAACTCTACAAAGAAAAGGCCCCAGCCTGCCTTTTAACCAGGCACTTTCTTGCTGAGAAGCAGCAGTGCTATCTACCACACCATCACACTGCTTATTACCAAGCATTATATTTAAATTTTTTCTCCGAAGACTGTTACATTAGTCATATTGAAAGCTTGTGTCTCTACCTGAAACGCAAACACGGACACTGGCATTTTGTTGTGGCTCTGTACTTCAGGGGTCACCAAACAGGATATTGGCAGCAACTGTGAAACAATTAGGCTAGCCTGCATCAGATTGTGAGCAGGTTGGAGTCTGTCCCTGTGGTGTTTTACTTTAATGGACTTGTAATGAGAACAGATTCTAAATTTGATTTACAGATATTAGATTTACTCCTTTGGACACATGCCCTTGTCCTAACGGGATCGTAACACGGGAGCCATATAGCACACAAAGCCAGGCAAAGCCTCTAATAAAACCAAAGTTTTTTTTTATTATTTTGGCAAAAAGTGTATATGTACAGCTTATTTAGAATTATTATTTGACACCATTAAAATGCATTTGACGGTGCTTTAGTGATGTGCTCTTAACCAGATCACTCTGAGTAGCCTAAAAGCTGTGCTGTTTTCTGTCATGCAAACAATCTCTTTTCTTCGCGTTCTGTCCCCAGTTCTTTGTGTCATTTCTGTAATTAAATGTCATTATTAAACAAGGTTGAAGCAGGGATAGGTATCATTAAGTATTTCAAGTCACCCGGTTTCTTATTAGTCAAGTCATGGCAACCATAACAATGGTCAACAGCTGACAAAATGGCAGACATGCCAAATACAAATCAGACACATAATCAGAAATAACAGCTAATACTCTAATTCAAGTATCATTCAGTTGCACAGACTAAGTTTCACCTCTGATTACAGTCTTACAAGGTACACACCACAGTCCTAACGTTGCCTAAACTCCATTACAGAAAGACTGCCAGTGACACATCTGTGGATAATTAGCAGAGAGCCACAGATTTTATAAGCCAGAGATGAATGAAAGGTCAAGATAAAAAAATTAAAAAAAAAAAACACTGAATTTGTAAAGTGTACTTTCACTGATTGTGAAAACTCAGTCTCAATGACACCCTTACATAATTCTTACCAGGATGTGAGATTCAGTGTTACATTACACTAACTAAGCATGAAACGTTAACTTCAAATGTTCGGACAGCTGATGGAGTTTTAGGACTGTATTTACAGGTGTATGCATCTGGAATAGTACTCGATGTTGTAGGAATACAGGTTTCAAAGCAGTCTTATAAGGTGACATCATCACGAATAAACAGACTAAGACCAGGAACATTAAAGTGCTCCATGCAGGACAGACGAAATGTACACGGTTTCTGTTTCACAGTTCATCTACAAGTTTTTTTGGGGTTGTTTTTTGTTATAGCTCAATATTAGGGGATACAAAACTAGTAATATTTGTTCGGCTTTTCACACTGAGTAACTTATTCGGGTGCGAGAAGCCGACAAATATAATATTCGTGTTTCAGGATTGAGACAGAGGTGAGAATGAAGTTACTTGTATTCTATTTTTAAAAAAAAGGCAGCCTCCAGCTTTTAAATCATGGATGTGTCAGATGTAAGCCAGCCAAAGAGAGGCAAAAAGAAAAATTGACAAAAAGGTGTACTAGAGTAATTCCAGTAACTTGAAAATCACCCCTGTCCTTGTGCTGTATTGCATCAGTACATTCACCAACGTCTACATACACAGAAATGACTTCTTTTTTTTTTTTGAACAGGCATATTCTGTACTCTAGTGAAAATTCAACAAAAAACAAACAAACGATATAACGTGTTTTATATTGTGTCTCAAAGAGCGCAAGACGCTTTTGACTGGAGTAACAACAGAGTTTATCCAGTCGAAATATACTGAAGCTTATTGTATGCATTTACAAAAGGAAAGAGTTCAATACACACAATATGCAAATATTGTGTGGTCATGTTGAGTACATATAATCAGCGTTTTTAGGACAGGAAATACAATACAAACATGCGTGTTTTTACAAGCACTGTACCTAGGAGTGCCCACAGTAAACATGACATTTACAGTTACACATCAGCATATCAATCCAGTATAGCCAGCTGCAATGGAGGCATATAAGAATATAAATAAACCAAACAGACTTCATATAGAGTAAATATATCTATGCTTTATCAAACAGTGTCAAAAATTTAAAAAAAAAAAAAATCTTTTTTTTAGATTAAATCAGAACATGTAATGGCATGATATTTCTCTATGATCACAGCACCAACTACAATTTAATGATGTGGAAAAAAACATAAAAATAAATCTTTTTTTTTTTTTTAAATAAAACTATGTAGATTGGTAGCACTCACCAGGTTTAGCTATTTACATACTCTTTCAGGCACACCCATCAATGCCTCATGAATTTTTGAATGAAAACTATTTCAAGAATTTTGTTCATTTCCGCTTTGTGCACAGCTATCATTCTATTGCTCTGGCTACATCCACTTTGTCATCTTTCTCCCTGTGTGCCTTTTACTGGTCAACATCAAATATTTATTGCTTCTTTATTCTTTAACAAGCTCAGCACTTGTGCCTCAGCCATTTCCCCCTCACTCCTCCATTCTGGTCACTTCCATTCAAAGGTGAAAAGCGACCGTTTAGGGATTCACTTTTCTGATGATCTCTTCTTCGTCCTTCCAAACGTTTTCATTTCTTTTTTAAATTTTTCTTTTGGCTGACCTTTTCTGTCATAAGTGTAATACTTTGAATTCCACTATATTTCTTAAGTTATTGTCACTATTTCTATTTTTATTGTCATTCTGTCCTTGCTTTCATGCTCCCCCCGCCCCACTGCCCAACTTCCTCTGTCCTGCCTTTCTCTCCATTTCATGCCTTTGTTCCAAATCCTGCTCCTCCTCCACTCTGCATGCTGAAATACTCTGTAAAGGACGGAAGCCGGGGTGGGAGTGGGGGTGATCGTGTGGGCGGGCGCGGGGGTATTGGAGGCGGAGGTGAGGGCAATATCGACGTCAAGTCAGCAGCAGTGGTGATGATCTTCTGTTCGCTATTTCTCTGCACATCTGGCCCTTTACGGGCCACTGTCTCCTCCACCGTCTTTACCGGTTCCTGGAAAAAAAAAGAAGACAGTTTCATGTTTGGACATGGTCTGATCCTCTACATAGGCTGTCCTGGCCATAAATTAGGACTTTGCAGACACCAATCAGTAAACCAACTACGGTAACAAATGCACTGGATACTTTGAGGGAAATTAAACATATACAGGTTTACCTGACTGGAACAGTGGTCTTTATTAACTACCAGTAACAGAATGATAACACCAGAAGAGACAGCAATAGTGCACTGAGGGTCTTTAGCCTGACCCAGTATATCTTCTTGAAGAAGAAAGAACACCAATGTAAATCAAAAAGATATAAAATGTGTTTTGGAAAGAGTATGTAACACCTTGTGCTCTCTGAACATCTACCAGGTCTCTAGGCCTTTGATGGAAGTATAATTGTTCTTAGTAACTACAGCTGTTGGGCTCTGGTTCAACTCATCCCACAGGCCAGAGCAGCCCACAGTGATGAATGCCCCAGACCTACCCAACCATCTTCCTGCTTAGTGTGCCTGACAGGTGCCTGAGGGGGCAGAATACCTCCTCAGTTACTCCAGAAAGCAGGAATCCTAATAGAGGTGTCTGGAGTACACAGGTATGGAGATCAAACTGGAAAGCACAGGAGAATTAGTGGTCTAGTGGATGAAATGCAAGTGGGGCCACACTCCACAAGTCTCTTGACTACAATGGCCGATTATCTAGTTGGTTTGGATTGTTTGTGCTGAAGGAAAGAAAGGTCATCAAGCTCAACTTTGCAGCTTTCAGATACCACATCACAAGAAACCAGTGCTAGAGAAGAGTTGCCTGAGAGACACAGCATCCATCAAATATCAACCAAAGGCTGGAAACTTGGCTGGTTTCCACTAATAAATCAGGCCTGCCAGACAAGTCCAAGGTGTGGATATACCAGCACAGAGTTTGTTCAAGGCACTCGTCAATCAGGTCTCAATTTTCACAGTCAAGAGCTTCAAGAGGAGGCTCAATTCTAAGAAAATGGCTACTCAACCTGAAACCTGAACACCACAACCTTGTAGGGGCAGAAAAACAAGCTTCCTATCAGCAACCTAAATGAGGAGTGATGATGATCCATACTAGTTAGGTAATGCCATAGAAAGATAATGTCTCGCTGAGTTATGGCTCAGGTGGGTGAAGTGTCTTGTGGGGGGGTTTAGCCTTAGTGTCATCACTACATATCAATATTACAGGGTGGTGTGAACTGAACTGCAGATATCATCAACACTCAGGTTAGGCACTTCAAGTGCTCAGTGAAAACACCATCAGTACTTACCAGTGGCTGTTAAGTTGCCCACTGAGGCAGCAGAAGTTAATTTAAAGTGGATGGAGATCAGGAGAGGACTGCAGTTGTGTAAATATGTTGCACCACCTAAATGTCAGGGGCTTGATGACTTTTTTTAAATGTATCTGACTAAAAAGTACTTTTCTTTTAAAGGGTGCTCACCATAAATTTGTATTTTTATCTGGTCAAAGTTCTTATTTAAGCATTATTTCACTGTGCCAAAGTGTTTTAATATCAGTCTGTGTTCACTGTCACTCACCTGTCAAATTTAGGAAGCAATGAAAGTTTCTGCCAAGAAATAATCCCTGTAAACATTTTCCCTTAGTTATTGTTTTATTACACTAATGGAAATTCTTTAGGGTAAAGCAATCAGGTAATTTCAGTTTTGACAGAACTGTGCACATTTTAAAAGGACTAGAGAACAACTGAAATTAAGCACAGATCCAGTTATATTCTATATAGTATGTAAGTACATGTGCAGTAATGCTGATAAAAAGCACCTTTTTTTCTGGGTCTTCAATTTCCTTATATTATATCTAATTTCAGTCCAGGATATAAATTATAAATCCAAATATACATAAATACACACGCAAGCAGTTTAGACTTACTGACTGGATGGAGAAAAGTTCAGTAAAGTTGGGTTGCGAATCTCCCAGGAAGGAGCTATTTCCATAGGCGTGATGAGGAAAACTCTCCGCCCCCTCACCGCCTTTTGGACTGGACAGCAGAATCCCAATTTGGGATGTCCGTACATGATATGGGAAGTTCTTATTGGCTGCTGAAGGCCGTGTGATAACCTAAACAGCAAACAGATTAGAAAATGACACAGTTCTGCATATAAAATATATATATGTATATAGTAGCTAACACACACCCAGCTCCAAGTGAGAAGAGGAAAGTGCAAGGAATGTAGTGAGCAGGCATGTGAATGGAAATTTGCCATTCACATGCCTTGCTCATTAATAAAGAATAACGTGTCGAAGGTGAGAAAAAGGAAGATAATGATTTGTGTAAGACACAACCAGCATGAGGAAGTTAAGTTTCAAATAATGTATGACTGACAGTGGAAAAAGTGACTTAAATAATATGAACTCATCTGCGTGTGAGTGTGCGATTGATACAAACCAGAAAGACAATGTGAGCGTAGAGATGGATCCCGAGCTGAATGCCGTTGACAATCTTCTCCCGAGCCCAACGAGGAATCCCAAAGTTGGCAATCAGAGCCATAACAGGCACAGCAAAAAACCTGAGGAAGAAAAGTGAACACATTTACGTTAATAATGAAAAAGCACATTAGACAAAAAAAACCCCAAAACTACAAGAATATGGTCTGATAGTGGGAGAAAAAAAAAAGCAACGAGAGCAGAAGATTTAAAGCATATAGAGAGATAAAGATGGAAAGAGGAGAGATGTGGATAATGAGGCGGGAGATTGTGGTCGCAACGAGGGAGAAATACATAGATAATATTAGTCTTTGTAATCTACTCTTCATTTCAAGCCTCTGCTGTTATACATAAGTGGGTGACATCTAGAGTCTGTATGTAAGATTTTTTCTCTCAGGATTGTGCAGAAGCATGTAGCTGATCCAGTACAAAGCACTGAATATCTGGCACACATATAAAGAAGCATAAATTATTCTAACAGAAGATATCTCACCAACTCAGAAAAACACACAGTATTGTCTCGCAATCATGCAGTCAGAAACAATGATACACTGCAACCACGTGAGGTAAAAGTGTTTGGCTGCACAGTACTGCAGAGAAGTTGTGTAAACACCTTTTTATTCCCAGATAGCCTAAACATGAGCCATCTCATGCACTTTTTTCCCCACAGAACAGTATAAATTATTCAAATCGAGAGTCCTCAATCAGAGAAATGTGTATTTTTTTTTTTTTTACACTTGTGCAATCAAAACCCCAGTACCATCTCTGGTGCTATTATGCGCAGAAAGCAGTGCAGGTCTCACCATAGTGTGTATGTGGTGAAGAAAGGGACGTAGAAGGGCTGCTTCTCGGGGTAGTGCTTCAGGGAGACCAGCACGGCGTAGCAAAACCACACATACGCAACCAGCTGCAGGCCCATGAGTCCGTATCCTGCAGGGCTGTCGTAGGCGTACAGCACTTCACCTGGGTCAAAAAACTGGCAAGAGAAAATGATGCCAAAATTACCACACACATTAAAAAAAGTAAAAATATTTTACACAAAAGGAGGGACGAAGCTTTATACTGAAGTTGGTGCTATAATTACTAAGATGGATAGCTCATGGTTCAGTAGATCCACTGTGATGACCGACCCAAAGCTCTGCTTGTAGCATTCAGTGCGAGTCTTTGACACTGATACTTCACAACTAGGTCACTGGTATTTGTGTGCATGGCTTTGTATTTGTGTATTTGGGGCATGTGCTTGAATCTGCTGATACTAGATTGCATTTCACAGTCCAGTGACAGGATAGCATGGGCCATCCAGGGTTACTCATACTGCATAATGCATAGATCTGACTAGTTGGTGTGGACCTGCTTGAAACCTCCCCAGCACACCAGAGAGTGACAAACAAGTATTTTAATTCTGTATCGCAATATCTCAAAGGGTACACAATTTTTGTATAAATTTAAGAATGAGTAAAGGGGATCCAAAGATGTAGATTTAAGTTATGAATCTGCAGGGATATGTGTGGTTGTGATGAACTTTGTGACAGGTTTTCCACAAATGTTTGAAGTTACATGCCTGTCTGTGATTTGTGGGTGAAAAGGAAATTCAGGCAGAACTCAACTGCGTGACTAAATCCCACTTTTACAGCCACAAGTTCAATCTTAAAGCATACATAAAACTTTGAAGTACAAACACTTTCGTCCCGCATTTGATACTTCCTCCTGAATAGCCAGCAGGAATGATTAGAAATGATTCAACATCGTTTTTACTCATTCAGACACTTGGAAAGAGTCACACTAAATGCTTTCACACATTCAGATATGGTAACAGACAGCTATAACACTCAGAACACAGGCCTGCTTTGATTCCAGAGAGCCTGGCAGATTCCTGCCTGCAACCCAAGAAACAGTGTACAAGTCTTCCTTTCAGTTCCAATTGTAACCTAGTTAAGCTTATTTTTAGCAGGAGCTCCCTGGAGTTTTGAGCTCTTTAATAGCAACGACCATGTAAGAGGGCAGGCACCAGAGAAATTATACTGCCTCAGATCCGCATATTGTATTGTGAGAGTTATCAGTGAGCTTCCACTGCCCTGTTCCAAATGTATCATCACCATGCTGTCCTCAAAGACTGTAGTCCACTGTCCCTACATTTAACATATTTACATGTCATTTTGCTGCAGACTTTACAGTATGCAGAGATGTATGCAATGTTAACATTCCTCAGTCTGTTATTAATTCATAAGCTCATCGAAGCTGGAACCTAGAGAGGCATAAGAATTAATGAGTAGGGGCTGATTACAGAGTCTAACGTCCCTGTCAAGGAAAACTCTAAAGGTTCTTGATCTGAGCTTGAGTGCATTATGTACAGTAGCATAAGGAACCATAAATGTTGTGTTTGCACTTGGGAACTGCCTGGTTGTTTCTGTCAAGATAGAAAATTTGTAACTCATCAATGAATTTCAACATTTTGTTTTTACAATCAACTTGATACATTTTCATAATTAGTAATGTATCAATGTAATGAATAACTTGACAGGAAAAGCCATTACAGCCCACGCTGATCTATGGGCCCAACTCTTCTATGAATATTTATGAGATTATTAAAAAAGCCAAAGAGCGCAATAACACAAGTGCAGATGCTGTGTCGAGTTTTGGCGCGTCAGAAATCTTGCACCCAATCATCCCGGATGTAATTCAGATGCTGTTTTCATGTCACACCTGAAGGGCAAAGGGATCTGGAAGTTTTTGTATTTGAACTGAAAGCTTTGATCGCCACTGTTCAGAAGCACTAAAGGATATTTTCAGTCTTGATTATTTTTTTTCAGTTATTCCCCTACTGAAGAAATCAATCTTGCTTTAATTAATTGATCCATACACAAAAACCTATTTTATTCTATCCACTGAAGACTTCAAAACCAAAGCATTATAAAAAGCATGAAATTCACACATTTGATAAGGTGAAACCAGAAAATACTTGGCATTAAATCATTATTAGCATAATTATTAATTCATTTAGACGCCGAGCTATTGCTGAATTAGCAAATTAATCAATATTCAATTAATTTAGAACAATTTTCTATCCATACATACATTTTCCTTCACCTTTCTCCAATTCAGGGTCTCCCGGGGCCTGAAGCCTATCCCAGATGTCAGAGTGAGAGGCAAGGTACACCCTCAACAGGTGCCCCGTCTATCACAGGGCCTGACCACAATTTTGATAATTAATATTTATTTATAGTTGATATTTATTTAGTCAGTCATCACATAGTAAATATAAGATCCCCACCTATATTACAAATAGTAACTGAACAAGCTCAGGCTTAAGTAAATAACATCAACAAACAGACCATCAACAATATTCTCACAAGTAGTCCTCAAATATGTATTTGTACAGCAATCTTTTGAAAACTAAAAATGAATGACACATGTTTATGGTCATACTGTATCAGCATCATTAACAATTAAGATTATTTTTATTACTGATCATTTTACAGCTTTGCAGAGGTGAGGATGTGCTAATGTTTAGCAGGTTTAAGATTTTGCTTACCATCTTAGTTAAATGTGCCAGTCTGCTAAAACCAATTGGCGATAAAAAACAAAAACACAGCTGATGCTCCTGAACGTGTTTCGCAGGCATTTTATTACCAAAGAATTATTGGACAAATTAAAACAATAAGAACATCAGAGTTATGCCAGTCGACTGCATGGCTTCCAAATTTTGCCAACAATCCACACTATAGCTGCCAAACTACTTCCCTGCACACCTACTCACATTATCACAAGCCTGTCAACCTTACATAGTGGAAAAAGTCAGCATGATTATTTCTGAGCACAGTAAATGGCTCTAAAAATATTATGCTATACCGCTGGCTAGAAATATATGTATAGATAAAATTGATATTAAAAATAAACTTTCAGTCCCTTCCAGCAGTGTTGGTGATTGTGTAAACAGTACCTCCGCCTCATAGATGAAGAGGATGACGTAGGTGATTGTGTAAACTGTCATGTAGATGCTCAGTTTCACAGACCCACTGTGACTGATCCTCGCCCTGTGATATGTAAGGATAAACCACAGGCTCAGAGGTTGCACACAAGTTGGAGGAAGATAAGAAGAAAATACAATGACACACTTTGAGAGACACAAAGGAAAGCAAAGGATACCACACACACACACACACACACACACACACACACACACACACACACACACACACACACACAAAATCCTGCATTT